>CM027467.1:52874692-53035032 GCA_015776775.1 Magallana hongkongensis
AAATTGAAATAACAGAAGAACCATAATGATTTAGGCACAGTCAATGAGCTATACCATTGCCGATGTGAAGCCCTCTCTAGATTCACAATTCTAAATTGAGACCCCACTCCAGCACAATTCCAGTACACCACTGTGCCTTCTAATTGTTAATTAATCAATTCAGGAATTTAAATCAATGATTTAGAAATCTGCTTCTGTGTTTTAGGATGGCTACGGCGCTAGCTCACCAATCTTTTTAAAAGATAAGCTTGTATGTATAAAAGATAAACTACACTAATTACAGCATTTTAGACTTGTGTATCTTGGGACCCCCAGCACGGTTTTACAGTGTACAGTATATGTAGTTCAATACGAAATAAGACAAACATATATTGAAAAAAAACGAAAAAAATTCCAAAAAGCGATGTGCAAAACCTGAACGTGTAAATATACTTGACCAAAACAATCCGAGATTCATCTGACTCTGATCCCCGCTTTTATATCGTGACGCACGTCACAATATAAAAAGCGGAGGTTACGAGGTTAGTCAGAGGAATCTCGGGTTACGCTGAAAAGTGCATTTTTTTTTAAAGGACATAACCTATATTAAAACATACTGAAAGGACATAACCTATATTAAAACATACCTTAATAATCTCCCAAACGATAGTTGAGATGCATTTTCCACTATCGAAGTTTTGCAAGCCATGCATCATATGAAAATGTCGACACTTCGCTGTCAGCTGTTCGCAATCAAAACAAGGCGCGTTGACGTGACGAATCGTACGATACTCATTTCGGTGTTTGATATACAAAGTACAATTCAACATGTATAACAAGCATTTATGCATTTATTTTGCAAGTAAATAATTATAATAAATCGGCCTAGGTATATTGAAATATTTCAAACTCTTCATTCAATGATCCAATGTCAGGATACGTGTTGTTCGACTATTCAACAACTGTCTGTGACGATTAGGTTAAGGCTTATATATCAACTTACGCTTTCATTAACTGTCAGCAACGTCTTTCTTGACTAATGGCTTTCAATTCCTTTTCACTGTTTTGCTGCTTCGTTTTTATTATATGTTTCTGGTAAAAAAAAAATTGTCACTATTTTCCAAGCCAGCACACTCGACGTATAATAATCAATCAAATTAACGACATCGTTTCAATGAACACGCTGATTAACTATTTTATGATCAGCATGCATTTATCGATTTAATTTTGGTAACAGACTTTTGGTACGAGTTAATTTTACTTTGAACATAACGCACGTCACAATATAAAAAGCGGAGGTTACGAGGTTAGTCAGAGGAATCTCGGGTTACGCTGAAAAGTGCATTTTTTTTTTAAAGGACATAACCTATATTAAAACATACTGAAAGGACATAACCTATATTAAAACATACCTTAATAATCTCCCAAACGATAGTTGAGATGCATTTTCCACTATCGAAGTTTTGCAAGCCATGCATCATATGAAAATGTCGACACTTCGCTGTCAGCTGTTCGCAATCAAAACAAGGCGCGTTGACGTGACGAATCGTACGATACTCATTTCGGTGTTTGATATACAAAGTACAATTCAACATGTATAACAAGCATTTATGCATTTATTTTGCAAGTAAATAATTATAATAAATCGGCCTAGGTATATTGAAATATTTCAAACTCTTCATTCAATGATCCAATGTCAGGATACGTGTTGTTCGACTATTCAACAACTGTCTGTGACGATTAGGTTAAGGCTTATATATCAACTTACGCTTTCATTAACTGTCAGCAACGTCTTTCTTGACTAATGGCTTTCAATTCCTTTTCACTGTTTTGCTGCTTCGTTTTTATTATATGTTTCTGGTAAAAAAAAAATTGTCACTATTTTCCAAGCCAGCACACTCGACGTATAATAATCAATCAAATTAACGACATCGTTTCAATGAACACGCTGATTAACTATTTTATGATCAGCATGCATTTATCGATTTAATTTTGGTAACAGACTTTTGGTACGAGTTAATTTTACTTTGAACATAACGCTATTTTTTAAACCAAGGACGCGGAATCAAAATTTCCGGAAAAATCAATTTTTAAACCCCGATTACTCTGTAATGCATCGTCCGATTTTAAAACGGCTTTCAGTGTTAGATTCAGTTTGATAAGCTCTACAAAACACATATTCATTTTTGATTTGATCAGAAAATTCATTTTTTCGAAAAATTTGTTTCACTTCCGGTTTCGACCAGAAGTGACAGATTTTCATTTCGAGCCTTATTACAGAGGTAAATCGACCAAATCATAACCATTGAAAATTTCAAGCCTCTATCTTAAAGCGTTTTTGAGAAAAATCCCGGACAAAATGACTTTTTAAAATTTTTAAAAGTGACGTCACGTCAAAACGGAGGTGACGTTCTCTTTAAAACTTTCACATTATTGAGGGACGCTAACGTGCAAAAATCTCTGAAAATTTCATCAAAATCGGTTAAAACCCTTTTGAGTTATGAAGCAAAATAGGAGTCAGAAGAAAAGAAAAAGAATAATAATAATAATAATAAAAAGAAACCGAAGAATAACAAGAGGGTCTTCCGTTGAAAACGGAAGACCCTAATAAAAAGAAACAATAGAATAACAAGAGGGTCTTCCGTTGGAAACGGAAGACCCTAACTAGATTCGATCTCGTTGCGAGCAACGAGTGGGTCTTCCGTCCAATTTTTGCATGGATAAGATTAAACTTATCAATTCAAAGATAAAATCGTAGATCTGAGCGAAAAAAAGAGAAAAAAAATTTGCGGCACTCGAGGCTTGAACCCGGGTCGCCTGGGCCATGTCCACGACTATAACGACTGAGCTACTCGGACTCCGCTTCAGAACTTTGACGCTTAATTTCTCGAGAATGCCTTGATCGATTTTAAAACTAATTACATATTTTTAATCAGTAAAAGGGTCACTATAAGGTGTAAAAATTTCAAAGAAAAATATTAAAAAATAAAAAAGTCGAAAAATTCAATTTTTCAAATTTCCTTCCGGTGACGACCGGAAGTGACGGCGGACATTCTCTTGACCGAGGTACATTAGAAAAACGGTATATCTATCATCTCTGAAAATTTCAGCTCTATATCTTTGCTCGTTTTTGAGAAACCCGACAGACAAAATTGACTTTTTAAAATCGTAAACGGACGATAACTTCCGACCGGAAGTGTATTTTCAAGAAATAAAAATTATGTATCAGGTTTAGTTAAAATCACGTTTATATTGAAAATTTGAGCGAAATCGACCAAGCCATCTCCGAGAAATCGTCTGCACAAAATCGGTAAGAAAAAAAAAGAATAATAATAATAACAACTAGATTCGATCTCGTTGCGAGCAACGAGTGGGTCTTCCGCCCGATTTTTTAATAGATTAGATCAAACTTATCAATTCAAAGATAAAACCGTAGATCTAAGCGAAAAATAGTAAAAAAAAATTTGCGGCACTCGAGGTTTGAACCCGGGTCGCCTGGGCCATGTCCACGACTCTATCGACTGAGCTACTCGGACTCTCGCTTCAGAGCTTTGACGCTTAATTTCTCGAGAATGCCTTGATCGATTTTAAAACAAATTACATATTCTGAATCAGTTAAAGGGTCACTATCATCTAATTTGAAAAAATATATAAAAACAAAAAGTTGAAAATTTTCATTTTTTAAATTTGCTTCCGGTGACGACCGGAAGTGACGGCCAACATTCTCTTGACCGAGGTGCACGAGGATATTGCTAGATCTATCATCTCTGAAAATTTCAGTTCTCTATCTTTACTCGTTTTTGAGAAACATCGCCGACAAAATTGACTTTTAAAAATCGTAAAACGACGATAACTTCCGACCGGAAGTGAATTTTTGAAAATTGTTCCGGCGGTATAAAATTCATATGACTAGGCATCAGCCCTGAAAATTTGAAGGAAATCGAACGAGTCATCTCTGAGAAATCGCCTGCACAAAATTTGTAAGACAAAAAAAGAATAATAATAATAAGAAAAGTGAAAAAGAAACATTACAATAATAGAAGGGTCTTCCGCTGAAGACGGAAGACCCTAATAATAATAAGAAAAGTGAAAAAGAAACATTACAATAATAGAAGGGTCTTCCGCTGAAGACGGAAGACCCTAATAATAAGAAGAAAAGTGAAAAAGAAACAATAGAATAATAGAAGGGTCTTCCGCTGAAGACGGAAGACCCTAATAAGAAAAGTGAAAAGGAAACATTACAATAATAGAAGGGTCTTCCGCTGAAGACGGAAAACCCTAATAATTTTAGGCTGTTTTTGTCAAAATCGTAATGAAAGAGTGTTTTCAACTTGTACTAAAGTCAAACAACCCCTTTAAATTGAATATTTCGGTTAGAAAATCAAAAAAAAAAAAAAAATGGAGAGAAAGAAATAGAGAGAAAGAAGAAATTTTAACTCCGGCGAGGCCTTTGCAGGTGTCATAACAGTATTTCAGCAAAGGTTCACGTCAAAACATGGCTGACGCGAAATAATTCCCGAATTTCTCTTTGAATTTGGGGCGTTTCCGCCCGGGAGAGGAGCTGAATTTTTGTATGAGATGAGGAACGATGTGTGAGATGTCTGACTACACAGGTTGGTAACAGTGCGATGTCATTTGAAATATTGATGCGTGTTTTTGTCTGGAGGGGGGTGAAAAGACCCGAGCTTGATTTTCGTCGTAAATAAATCGAAAGTAGAATTTTGAGGTGTGGATCTCGGATTCGGTTAACGACAATTAGGGGAAGTAAAGTCCTAAAACAATGACTGATGCATTTTACACATGTATTTCAGTGTTGAGATTTTTTTTCGTGTCGTTTATTATTGTGTTTGACTGTTTTATTTCAACAGGATTGATAAAATCATTATAAATGTAGAAATAACGAAATCAGAAACACGTAATTTTATTCGGTAAAAATTTGATGACAGTAATTTCCACAGTTCTAACATTCATAAGTAGTTCACACGCTATCGTAGATACAGACTAAACGGAAAACAAGAAATATACATGCAACAGAAATATCACGCGGCTGCTTACATCCCTTGTACTGTGTACATTTTAAATCCTCGTACAGGCTATACTTGCCGCATGATCTCAGGAATTTCTTCTGAATTGTTCAATCCGCTGCGTATTTGGCAGATAATAAGAATGGAGTCCGAGGTTTATTTTCACGAATTTTCATTAGAATTGAGTGAAGGGCTCGGGAGTTAGAATTTTTTTGTACAGTACACGTCAAACACGACGATTGAAACTCAAATGCCAAAAAGTTCATAATTCTGTTAATAATGAACGAATTGTTCTGGTATTTAGTACAGTAATCTAGAATGGAGCTAAGTTGGAATTAAAGGTCCAAGATCAAAGATCAAGTAAAATCGGGTCAGAAAAACTAAATGATTTTATGAATTGGGGGGGGGGGGTCGGTCAGTGACTTCTATATGAAACGGAGAATATTAAATTCTAAATATCAAATATTATGCAATTTCTATATAAAATACATACGTCAGAACAATGTATAAGCGTTGTTTTAAAGATGTAACTATTGATTTTTTTCAACATGTTAACTTCATTTCAGTATGAATACATAGCTATGGATCTCAATACAAAAATACGGGGAAAAGCGCTATTATTGTAATTTCTTTACAAAATCAAAACGGAAAAGAAGAGAATCCATCATTTTTAAGATAAAAAATCAAATCTTAGCAAAAAGTAGTTAAAAAAAATTTGCGGCACTCGGGGCTTGAACCCGGGTCGCCTGTGCCATGTCCACGACTCTATCGACTGAGCTACTCAGACTCTCGCTTCAGAACTTTGACGCTTAATTTCTCGAGAATGCCTTGATCGATTTTAAAACAAATTACATATTCTGAATCACTGAAAGGGTCACTATCATCTAATTTGAAAAAATATATCAAAACAAAAAGTTGAAAATTTTCATTTTTTAAATTTGCTTCCGGTGACGACCGGAAGTGACGGCCAACATTCTCTTGACCGAGGTGCACGAGGATATTGCTAGATCTATCATCTCTGAAAATTTCAGTTCTCTATCTTTACTCGTTTTTGAGAAACATCGCCAACAAAATTGACTTTTAAAAATCGTAAAACGACGATAACTTCCGACTGGAAGTGAATTTTTAAAAATTGTTCCGGCGGTATAAAATTCATATGACTAGGCATCAGCCCTGAAAATTTGAAGGAAATCGAACGAGACATCTCCGAGAAATCGCCTGCACAAAATTTGTAAGACAAAAAAAGAATAATAATAATAACTAGATTCGATCTCGTTGCGAGCAACGAGTGGGTCTTCCGTCCAATTTTTTAATAGATAGGATTAAACTTATCAATTCAAAGATAAAATCATAGATCTAAGCGAAAAAAAGAGAAAAAAATTTTGCGGCACTCGAGGCTTGAACCCGGGTCGCCTGGGCCATGTCCACGACTATAACGACTGAGCTACTCGGACTCTCGCTTCAGGACTTTGACGCTTAATTTCTCAAGAATGCCTTGATCGATTTTAAAACTAATTACATATTCTTAATCAGTAAAAGGGTCACTATAAGGTGTAAAAATTTCAAAGAAAAATATCAAAAAATAAAAAAGTCGAAAAATTCAATTTTTCAAAATTTCTTCCGGTGACGACCGGACGTGACAGCGGACATTCTCTATACCGAGGTGCACCAGGAAATCGATAGATCTATCATCTCTAAAATTCTCAGCTCTCTATCTTTGCTCGTTTTTGAAAAACCTGAGAGACAAAATTGACTTTTTAAAATCGTAAACGGACGATAACTTCCGACCGGAAGTAAATTTTCAAAATCTGTTTCAGCGGTATAAATTTCAGATAACGAGGCTTCATTCCTGAAAATTTGAGAAGAATCGATCGTGCCATCTCTGAGAAATCGCCTGCACAAAATTTGTAAGACAAAAAAAGAATAATAATAATAATAATAATAATAATAAGAAAAGTGAAAAAGAAACCGAAGAATAATAGAAGGGTCTTCCGCTGAAGACGGAAGACCCTAATAATAAAAGGCTGTTTTTGTCTAAATCTTAAAGGAAGAGTGTTTTTCAACTTGTACTACATTCAAACAACCCCTTTATGTTGAATATTTTAGTTAGAAAATCCAAAAAAAAAAAAAAAAAAAAATGGAAAGAAAGAAATAGAGAGAAAGAAGAAATCTTAGCTCCGGCGAGGCCTTTGCAGGTGTCATAACAGTATTTCAGCAAAGGTTCACGTCAAAACATGGCTGACGCGAAGTAATTCCCGAATTTCTCTTTGAATTTGGGGCGTTTCCGCCCGGGAGAGGAGCTGAATTTTTGTATGAGATGAGGAACGATGTGTGAGATGTCTGACTACACAGGTTTGGTAACAGTGCGATGTCATTTGAAATATTGATGCGTGTTTTTGTCTGGAGGGGGGTGAAAAGACCCGAGCTTGATTTTCGTCGTAAACAAATCGAAAGTAGAATTTTGAGGTGTGGATCTCGGATTCGGTTAACGATAATTAGGGGAAGTAAAGTCCTAAAGCAATGACTGGTGCATTTTACACATGTATTTCAGTGTTGAGATTTTTTGTTCGTGTCATTTACTATTGTGTTTGACTGTTTTATTTCAACAGGATTGATAAAATCATTATAAATGTAGAAATAACGAAATCAGTAACACGTAAATTTATTCGGTAAAAATTGGATGACAGTAATTTCCACAGTTTTAACATTCATAAGTAGTTCACACGCTATCGTAGATACAGACTAAACGGAAAACAAGAAATATACATGCAACAGAAATATTACGCGGCTGCTTACATCCCTTGTACTGTGTAAATTTGAAGTCCCCGTACAGACTATAAACGCCGCTTGATCTCAGGAATTTCTTCTGAATTGTTCAATCCGCTGCATATTTGGCAGACAATAAGAATGGGGTCCGAGGTACATTTACACAAAATTTCATTAGGATTGATTGAAGGGCTCGGGAGTTAGAATTTTTTTCTACAGTACATGTCAAGCACGCCAATCGAAACTCAAATGTCCAAAAATTCCTAACTCTCTTAAAAGTTAACGAATTGGTCTGGTAATTAGTACAGTTTTCTAGAATGGTACAAGGTTGAAAATAAAGGTTCAAGATAAAAGATTCAGTAAAATCAGTCCAGAAAAACTTAATGATTTTGTGAAGGGGGGGGGGGTCGGTGCGTGTAGTGTGTAAATTTTATTTTCGCGTATAGGCTATAAGCGCCGTTTGATTATTCTTAATAGTTCAATCCGCTGCATATTTGACAGACAATAAGAATGGGGTCCGAGGTTTATTTTCACGAATTTTCATTAGAATTGAGTGAAGGGCTCGGGAGTTAGAATTTTTTTGTACAGTACGTGTCAAACACGACGATTGAAACTCAAATACCAAAAAGTTCATAACTCTGTTAATAATGAACGAATCAGTCTGGTAATTAGTACAGTAATCTAGAATGGTACTAATTTGAAATTGAAGGTCTAAGATCAAAGATCAAGTAAAATCAGGCCAGAAAAACTTAATCACTTTGTGAAATGGAAGGGGGGGGGGGGTCGGTGCGTGTACTGCGTAAATTGTATTTCGGCGTATAGGCAATAAGCGCCGTTTGATCTCAGGATTTTACTTAATTGATCAATCCGCTGCAAATATGACAGACAATAAGAATCGGGTCCGAGGTACATTTACACGAATTTTCATTAGAATTGAGTGAAGGACTCGGGAGTTAGAATTTTTTTCTACAGCACATGTCAAACACGACGATTGAAACTCAAATGCCAAAAAATGCATAACTCTGTTAATAATGAACGAATCAGTCTGGTAATTAGTACAGTAATCTAGAATGGTATTAATTTGAAATTGAAGGTCCAAGATCAAAGATCAAGTAAAATCAGGCCAGAAAAACTTAATGATTTGATGAATAGAGGGGGGGGGGGCGGTCGGTCGGTGACTTCTATATTTAAAGGAGAATATTAAATTCTAAATATGACATATTACACAATTTCTAAATAAAATACATAGGTTAGAACAATGTATAAATGTTGTTTAAAAGAGTTAACTATTGATATTTTTCAATTTGTTAACTTTATTTCAGTATGAATACATAGCTATGGATCTCAATACGCAAATACGGGGAAAAGCGCTATTATTGTAACTTCTTTTACAAACTCAAAACGGAAAAGAACAGAATCCATCATTTTAAAGATAAAAAATCGGATCTGAACACAAAAGGAGGGGGAAAAAAATTCGGCACTCAGGGCTCGAACCCGGGTCGCCTGGGCCATGTCCACGACTCTATCGACTGCGCTACTCGGACTCTCGCTTCAGAACTTTGACGCTTAATTTCTCGAGAATGCCTAGATCGATTTTAAAACAAATTACATATTCTGAATCAGTAAAACGGTCACTATAAGGTGTAAACATTTTAAAAAAAAATATTAAAAAATAAAAAAGTCGAAAAATTCAATTTTTATAAATTTCCTTCCGGTGACGACCGGAAGTGACGGCGGACATTCTCATGACCGAGGTGCACCAGAACAACGCTAGATCTATTCTCTCTGAAAATTTCAGTCTTTTATCTTTACTCGTTTTTGAGAAACACGACAGACAAAATTGACTTTTTAAAATCGTAAACGGACGATAACTTCTGACCGGAAGTGTTTTTTCAAAAATGAAAAAAAATGTATCAGCTTTAGATAAAAGCACGTTAATATTGAAAATTTGAGCGAAATCGATCCAGCCATCTCTGAGAAATCCTCTGCACAAAATCGGTAAGAAAAAAAAAGAATAATAAGAAGAAAAGTGAAAAAGAAACAATAGAATAATAGAAGGGTCTTCCGCTGAAGACGGAAGACCCTAATAAGAAAAGTGAAAAAGAAACAATAGAATAATAGAAGGGTCTTCCGCTGAAGACGGAAGACCCTAATAATAATAATAATAAGAAAAGTGAAAAAGAAACCGAAGAATAATAGAAGGGTCTTCCGCTGAAGACGGAAGACCCTAATAATAAAATTGAAAAAGAAACAATAGAATAATAGAAGGGTCTTCCGCTGAAGACGGAAGACCCTAATAAGAAAAGTGAAAAAGAAACAATAGAATAATAGAAGGGTCTTCCGCTGAAGACGGAAGACCCTAATAATAATAAAAAGAAACAATAGAATAACAAGAGGGTCTTCCGTTGGAAACGGAAGACCCTAAAAAGAAACCGAAGAATAACAAGAGGGTCTTCCGTTGGAAACGGAAGACCCTAATAAGAACTAGAGCAAAGCTCGTTGCAAAGCAACGAGTGGGTCTTCCGTTAATGTCAAGAGAAAAGCTAGAAGTATCTGTAAGAAGCAGAGTTCTTAAGCCAAGAACACGAGTAACTAAAACAATTTAGTATAAAATCGAATAATTCTTGGTACGACTTAACAAAAACTTTTTCGATTTCAAGAATATCTTAACAAAATAAACCCAAATGTGTTCATGTACGACTTGACACGATTATTTTTGGTACGTATTAATTATTCATTTAACTTCACGCTTTTTTTAAAATCAAGAACGCGGAATCAAAATTTCCGGAAAAATCAAATTTTAAACCCGAACTTCTCTGTAGTGCATGGTCCGATTTGAAAACGAATTTCAGTGTTAGATTAAGCTTACAAAGTTCTTTGTTTTTGCTAAATGAAAAATACAAATTATCGCTTAGAAAAAAGTTACCATAAAAAGACTTACTAGCCCTTTTAGCCCCTAATTTTAGGGGCCAGCCCTTTTTTCTTTAAATCAAATAAAGGTCTCGCAAATGTAAACATATTTTGTTCACATGTATTCACGAATTGTTAAACGTTTTCGAAATATCTGAACAGCTGTGTTTTAGGGGCCGACCCTTTAACTCCTTATCGGGGCGACCAACAAAAAATTTTTAGTTGCCATATTGTTAAGAACATTATTCTTAACATTTTGTGTTCTACATTGCTTTTAAAAATATTTCTCCTTTTTCAGATATTAATAGTCAAAGTTTTGAACTTCTGGCCCCTTGAAACCCCTAATTACGTAATATATGACTTTGCTATGGTACTGTAAAGATAAACAGCTGTACAGTGAACATTTTTGCTTCTATAATTAATAACAAATTTTTGTTCAGTAAAGAGTTATTGTAAGACGATTTTAGAGCCCTCTTGGCCCCTAATTTGAGGGACCAGCCCCTTTTTCTTGATATCGAATTAAAGGTCTTGCAAATATAAACATATTTTGTTCACCAAGTGTTCACAAAGAGTTAACCGTTCTCGAGATATCTGTACAAATGTGTTTAAGGGGCCGACCCTTGAACTCCTTAATGGGGCCATCAACAAAAAAATTTAAGGTGGCATATTGTACAGAACATTATTTTGAGCAACGTTTGTTCTACATTGCTTTTCAAAATGTTTCTCCGTTTTCCGATATAAATGATCAAAGTTTTAAACTTCTGGCCCCTTGAAACCCCTAATTACGTAATATATGACTTAGCCATGGTACTGTATAGATAAACGGTTGTACAATGAACATTTCTGCTTCTATGATTAATAACAAATTATTGTTCAGTAAAAAGTTATTGTAAGAAGACTTTAGAGCCCCCCTGGCCCCTAATTTGAGGGGCCAGCCCCTTTTCCTTGATATCGAATTAAAGGTCTTGCAAAAATAAACATCTTTTGCTTTACATTATTTAACAAAATATGTATACATCAAAAGATATTTCAGAAAATGTTCAAAAATTTCGTGGAAAAATTTGGTTCTTATTTTCAGGTTCAGGCGAGCTTCGAAGCCTTGCACAATTTTCATAAGTAAAGGCAATGGGGTACATCTACATACATTTATCTACAATCCCTGAAAATTTCAGGCTTCTATCTTGATTAGTTTCGGAGAAGATGCGTGGACAAAATGACCCTTAAAAATTTACAAAATCGTCAGTTTCTGAAACCGGAAGTGACGTCATACGTTCAAATTTTAACAACCTCGAGTATTTACGATACCAAACAAGTTCTGAAAATTTCGTGGTAATCGGTTGAATAGTTTTTGAGAAATAAGCCTCAAGAAAAGTCAGAGGAAGAATAATAATAATGAACTAGAGCAAAGCTCGTTGCAAAGCAACGAGTGGGTCTTCCGGTGGTGTCGAGAGTAAAGATAGAACCTCCTGTAAGAAGCAGAGTTCTAAAACCAACTACAAAGAAAATTAAAAAAAAATTAAAAAAAAAATCGAATAATTCTTAGTACGACTTTACAATGTCTGAATGATTTCAAGAACGAATTAACAAAAACCTTTACAATTTCTAGAACGACTTAATAAAAAAAGTCCTGAATGTCTTCAAGTACGAATTAACAATTTCCGAATTATTTTAGGTATGAGTTAATTTAACTTTTAAAATAACACTATTTTCTTAACCAAGAACGTGGAAACAAAATTTCCGGAAAACTCAATTTTTAAATCCCAATATTTTTGTAATGCATCGTCCGATTTTAAAACGGATTTCAGTTTTAAATTAAGCTTAATAAAAGCTCCTTTGCTGCTTTATGATTTTTATCAAATTGTTGGTCAGAAAAGAGTTATTATAAAAAGACTTAATAGCCCTTCTGGTTCCAAATTTGAGGGGTCAGCCCTTTTTTTTAAATATCAAATAAAAGGTCTCGCTAATATAAACATATTTTGTTCTACAAATGTTAACGAATGGTTAACCGCTATCGAGATATCTAAACAACTGTATTTTAGGGGCCGACCCTTTAACTCTTTACCGGGGCCACTAATAACAACATTTATGGTATCATATTGTTCAGAACATTATTTTGTTCTACATTGCTTTTAAAAAATATTTCTGCTTTTTCAGATATTTCAAAATGATCAAAGTTTTGAACTTCTGGCCCCTTGAAACCCCTAATTACGTAATATATGACTAAGTTATGATACTGTATAGATAAACAATTGTACAATGAAAATTTTTTCTTCTATAATTAATAACAAATTATTGTTCAGTAAACAGTTCTTGTAAGAAGATTTAAGACCCCTCTTGACCCCTAATTGGAGGGGCCAGCCCCTTTTTATTGATATCAAATGAAAGGTCTTGCAAATATAAACATATTTTGTTCAACAAGTGTTCACGAAATGTTAACCCTTCTTCGGATATCTTTACAAATGTGTTTTAGGGGCCGGCCCTTTATCTCCTAAATGGGGTCATGAACAAAAAAATTTAAGGAAGCATATTGTTCAGAACATTATTTTAAGCAACTTTTGTTCTACAATGCTTTTCAAAATATTTCTCCTTTTTCAGATATTAATGATCGAAATTTTGAAATTCTGGCCCCTTGGAACCCCTTATTACGTAACATATGACTTAGGTATGGTACTGTATAGATAAACAGCCGAACAATGAACATTTTTGCTTCTATAACTAATAACAAATTATTATTCAGTAAAGAGTTATTGTAAGAAGACTTTACAGCCCTCTTGGCCCCTAATTTGAGGGGCCAGTCCCTATTTCTTGATACCAAACGAAAGCCCGTGTAATTTGAAACAACTTTTGCATAACATCTTATAACAAAATATTTATACATCAAAAGATATCACAGAAAATGTGCAAAAATTTCGTGAAAAAATTTGGTGCCAATTTTCAGGTTCAGGCAAGCTTGAAGGCCTTTAGCAATTTTCATCATTGGAAGCATGGGGGTACATCTATAGACATTCATCTACAATCCCTGAAAATTTCAAGCTTCTATCTTGATTAGTTTCGGAGAAGATGCGTGGACAAAATGACCCTAAAAAATTTACAAAATCGTCAATATCTGAAACTGGAAGTGACGTCATCATTTAAAAATTTTATTAAATGTAGCGCCGATCATGCTTTATCCATCTTGAAAATTTTGTGCGAATCGGTTGGATAGTTTTTGAGAAATAGCGCTCCAAAAAAGTCAGAAAAAGAAACTAGAGCAAAGCTCGTTGCAAAGCAACGAGTGGGTCTTCCGGTGGTGTCGAGAGAAAAGATAGAAGCTCCTGTAAGAAGCAGAGTTCTAAAACCAACTACAAAGAAAATTAAAAAAAAAAAATTTAAAATAAATCGAATAATTCTTAGTACGACTTAACAATGTCTGAATGATTTCAAGAACGAATTAACAAAAACCTTTACAATTTCTAGAACGACTTAATAAAAAAAAGTCCCGAATGTCTTCAAGTACGAATTAACAATTTCCGAATTATTTTAGGTATGAGTTAATTTAACTTTTAAAATAACACTATTTTCTTAACCAAGAACGTGGAAACAAAATTTCCGGAAAACTCAATTTTTAAATCCCAATATTTTTGTAATGCATCGTCCGATTTTAAAACGGATTTCAGTTTTAAATTAAGCTTAATAAAAGCTCCTTTGTTGCTTTATGACTTTTATCAAATTATTGGTCAGAAAAGAGTTATTATAAAAAGACTTAATAGCCCTTCTGGTCCCTAAATTGAGGGGTCAGCCCTTTTTTTTATATCAAATAAAAGGTCTTGCTGATATAAACATATTTTGTTCTACAAATATTAACGAATGGTTAACCGTTATCGAGATATCTAAACAACTGTATTTTAGGGGCCGACCCTTTAACTCTTTACCGGGGCCACTAATAACAACATTTATGGTATCATATTGTTCAGAACATTATTTTGTTCTACATTGCTTTTAAAAAATATTTCTGCTTTTTCAGATATTTTAAAAAGATCAAAGTTTTGAACTTCTGGCCCCTTGAAACCCCTAATTACGTAATATATGACTAAGGTATGATACTGTATAGATAAACAATTGTACAATGAACATTTTTGCTTCTATAATTAATAACAAATTATTGTTCAGTAAACAGTTCTTGTAAGAAGATTTAAGACCCCTCTTGACCCCTAATTGGAGGGGCCAGCCCCTTTTTATTGATATCAAATGAAAGGTCTTGCAAATATAAACATATTTTGTTCAACAAGTGTTCACGAAATGTTAACCCTTCTTCGGATATCTTTACAAATGTGTTTTAGGGGCCGGCCCTTTATCTCCTAAATGGGGTCATGAACAAAAAAATTTAAGGTAGCATATTGTACAGAACATTATTTTAAGCAACTTTTGTTCTACAATGCTTTTCAAAATATTTCTCCTTTTTCAGATATTAATGATCGAAATTTTGAAATTCTGGCCCCTTTAAACCCCTTATTACGTAACATATGACTTAGGTATGGTACTGTATAGATAAACAGCCGAACAATGAACATTTTTGCTTCTATAATTAATAACAAATTATTATTCAGTAAAGAGTTATTGTAAGAAGACTTTAAAGCCCTCTTGGCCCCTAATTTGAGGGGCCAGTCCCTATTTCTTGATATCAAAGGAAAGCCCGTGTAATTTGAAACAACTTTTGCATTACATGTTTTCACAAAATATTTATACATCGAAAGATATTACAGAAAATGTGCGAAAATTTCGTGAAAAAATTTGATGCCAATTTTCAGGTTCAGGCGAGCTTGGAGGCCTTTAGCAATTTTCATCATTGGAAGCATGGGGGTACATCTACATACATTCATCTACAATCCCTGAAAATTTCAAGCTTCTATCTTGATTAGTTTCGGAGGAGATGCGTGGACAAAATGACCCTAAAAAATTTACAAAATCGTCAATATCTGAAACCGGAAGTGACGTCATCATTTAAAAATTTTATTAAATGTAGCGCCGATCATGCTTTATTTTTCCTGAAAATTTTGTGCGAATCGGTTAGATAGTTTTTGAGAAATAGCGCTCCAAAAAAGTCAGAAAAAGAAAAAAAAGAATAATAAAGAAAAAGAAACCGTAGAATAACAAGAGGGTCTTCCGTTGGAAACGGAAGACCCTAAAAAAAGAATAATAAAGAAAAAGAAACCGTAGAATAACAAGAGGGTCTTCCGTTGGAAACGGAAGACCCTAAAAAGAGTCCGAAGAAAAACAATAGGGTCTTCCGTTGGAAACGGAAGACCCTAATAAAGAACTAGAGCAAAGCTCGTTGCAAAGCAACGAGTGGGTCTTCCGTTAATATTGAAAGTAAAGCTTGAAGTTCCTGTAAGAAGCAAAGTCCTTAAAACAATAAACATAAGTAAATAAGACAAAAAGAAAAAAATCGAATTATTTTTAGTACGAGGTAACAAAATCCGAATGATTCTTAGTACGAATTAACAAAAACCTTATCGATTTGAAGAACGACTTAGAAAATACAAATCCGAATGCGTAATAGTACGATTTAACAATTATCGAATAATTTTAGGTACGAGTTAATTTAATTCTGAGCATTAAACTATTTTCTTAACCAAGAATGTGGAATCAAAATTTTCGGAAAATCAATTTTAAAACCCCAATATCTGTGTAGTGCATTGTCTGATTTTAAAACGGATTTCAGTGTTAGATTCAGCTTAAAAAGTTCTTTTTTTTTGTTTAATGATTGGTATTAAATTATCGCTCAGAAAAGAGTTCTTATGAAAAGACTGTGTAGCCTTCCTGGCCCCTAATTTGAGGGGTCAGCCCCTTTTTCTTGATATCGAATAAAAGGTCTCGGAAATATATAAACATATCTTGTTCAACAAAAGTTAACAAATTGTTAACCGTTTCAAGATATCTGACAACTTTGGTTTGGAGGCTGACCCTTGAACTCCTTACCGGGGCCACCAACAACAAAATGTTAGATATCATATTATTAAGAACATAATTTTGAGCAACTTTTTTTCTACATTGCTTTTCAAAATATTTTTCCTTTTTCAGATATAAATGATTAAAGTTTTGAATGTTTGGCCCCTTAAAACCCCTAATTGCGTAATTAAAGACTTAGGTATGGTACTGTATAGGTAAACATCTGTACAATGAACATTTTTGCTTCTATAATTAATAACAAATTATTTTTCAGTTATGAGTTATTGTAAGAGGAATTTAATGCCTCCTTGGCCCCTAATTTGAGGGGCCAGTCCCTTTTTCCTGATATCAAATGAAAGGTTTTGCTAATATAAACATATTTTGTTTACGAAGTGTTCACGAATTGTTAACCGTTCTCGAGATATCTGAACAATTGTGTTTTAGGGACCGACCCTTAAACTCCTTAATGGGGCCATCAACAAAAAAATATAAAGAAAGCATATTGTACAGAACATTTTTTTGAGCAACTTTTGTTCTACATTGCTTTTCAAAATATTTCTCCTTTTTCAGATATTTGTGATGAAAGTTTTGAACTTCTGGCCCCTTGAAACCCCTAATTACGTAATATATGACTTAGGCATGGTACTGCATAGATATACAGCTCTACAATAAACATTTTTGCTTCTACAATTGATAACAAATTATTTTTCAGTAAAGAGTTATTGTAAAAAGACTTTAGAGCCCTTTTGGCCCCTAATTTTAGGGGCCAGCCCCTTTTTATTGATATCAAATGAAAGCCCGTGAAATTTGAAACAACTTTTGCATTACATGTTTTGACAAAATATGTATACGTCAAAAGATTTTACAGAAAAAGTGGAAAAATTTCGTGAAAAAAATTGGTGCTAATTTTCAGGCTGAGGCGAGCTTCGAGGCCTTGAGCAATTTTTATAATTGGAAGCATGGGGGTACATTTACAGACATTCATCTACAATCCCTGAAAATTTCAAGCTTCTATCTCGATTAGTTATGGAGGAGATGCGTGGACAAAATGACCCTTAAAAATTAACAAAATTCTCAATACCTGAGACCGGAAGTGACGTCATCATTTGAACATTTTATTAAATGTAGCACTAATCATGATCTATCAGTCATGAAAATTTTGTGCAAATCGGTTGAATAGTTTTTGAGAAAAAGCGCTCCAAAAAAGTCAGAAAAAGAAAAAAAAGAACTAGAGCAAAGCTCGTTGCAAAGCAACGAGTGGGTTTTCCGTGAATGTCGGAAGTAAAGCTGGAAGTTCCTGTAAGAAGCAGAGCTCTTAAACCAATAACAAGAGTGACTAAAATATAAAAGATGAAAAAATCGATTTATTCCTGGTACGACTTAACAAAATACGAATGATTTTATGTACGACTTTGCAAACACCTTTCCGATTTTAAGAACGACTTTTAAAAAAAATCCGAATGTGTTCAAGTACGAATTAACAATTATTTTTGGTACGAGTTAATTATACTTTAAACATTACGCTATTTTTTAAACCAAGGACGCGGAATCAAAATATCCGGAAAAATCAATTTTTTAAACCCCGATATCTCTGTAATGCATCGTCCGATTTTAAAACGGGTTTCGGTTTTAAATTAAACTTAATAAAAGCTTCTTTGCTGCTTGATGATTAATATCAAATTATTGGTCAGAAAAGAGTTATTATGAAAAGACTTAGTAGCCCTTCTATCCCCTAATTTGAGGGGTCAGCCCCTTTTTCTTGATATCAAATAAAAGGTCTCGCTAATATAAACATATTTTGTTCTACAAGTGTTTATGAATTGTAAACCGTTCTCGAGATATCTGTACAAATGCGTTTTAGGGGCCGACCCTTTAACCCCTTACCGGGGCCACTAACAACAAAATTGTTGGTATCATATTGTTAAGAACATTATTTTGAAGAACTTTTGTTCTACATTGCTTTTAAAAATATTTCTCCTTTTTCAGATATGAATGATAAGAGTTTTGAGTTCTGGCCCCTTGAAACCCCTAATTATGTAATTTAAGACTTAGGTATGGTAATGTATAGATGAACAGCTGTACAATGAACATTTTTGCTTCTATAATTAATAACAAAATATTGTTCAGTAAAGAGTTATTGTAAGAAGACATTAGAGCTTTCTTGGCCCCTTATTTGAGGGGCCAGCCCCTTTTTCTTGACATCAAATGAAAGGTCTTGTAAATATAAACATATTTTGTTTAAGAAGTGTTCACAAAATGTTTACCGTTCTTGAGATATCTGTACAAATGTGTTTTAGGGGCCGACCCTTTAACTCCTAAATGGGGTCATAAACAAAAACATTTAAGGTAGCATGTTGTACAAAAAATTATTTTGAACAACTTTTTTTCTACATTGCCTTTCAAAATATTTCTCCTTTTTAAGATATTAATGATCAAAGTTTTGAACTTCTGGCCCCTTGAAACCCCTAATTACGTAATATATGACTTAAGTATGGTACTGTATAGATAAACAGCTGTACAATGAACATTTTTGCTTCTATAATTGATAACAAATTATTGTTCACTAAAAAGTTATTGCAAATAGACTTTAGAGCCCTCTTGGCCCCTAATTTGAGGGGCCAGCCCCTTTTTCTTGATATCAAATAAAAGCCCGTGCAAATTGAAACAGCTTTTGCATTACATGTTTTAACAAAATATTTATACGTCAAAAGATATTACGGAAAATGTGCGAAAATTTTGTGAAAAAATTTGGTGCTTATTTTCAGGTTCAGGCGAGCTTCTAGGCCTTGCGCATTTTTCGCAATTGGAAGCATGGAGGGAAATCTACAGACATTCATCTACAATCCCTGCAAATTTCAAGCTTTTATCATGATTAGTTTCAGAGGAGATGCGTGGACAAAATGACCCTTAAAAATTTACAAAATCGACCGTATATGAAACCGGAAGTGACGTAATCATTTGAAATTTTAATAATCAGTAGCGACATTGATGCCTTATAACTCCTAAAAATGTGGTGTAAATCGGTTGAATAGTTTCTGAGAAATAACGATCCAAAAAAGTCAGAAAAAGAAAAAAAAGTATAATAACTAGATTCGATCTCGTTGCGAGCAACGAGTGGGTCTTCCGTCCGATTTTTGAATAAATAAGATTAAACTTATCAATTCAAAGATAAAATTGTAGATCTAAGCGAAAAAAAGAGAAAAAAATTTTGCGGCACTCGAGGCTTGAACCCGGGTCGCCTGGGCCATGTCCACGACTATAACGACTGAGCTACTCGGACTCCACTTCAGAACTTTGACGCTTAATTTCTCGAGAATGCCTTGATCGATTTTAAAACTAATTACATATTCTTAATCAGTAAAAGGGTCACTATAAGGTGTAAAAATTTCAAAGAAAAATATTAAAAAATAAAAAAGTCGAAAAATTCAATTTTTGAAATTTCCTTCCGGTGACGACCGAAAGTGACGGCGGACATTCTCTTGACCGAGGTACATTAGAAAAACGCTAGATCTATCATCTCTGAAAATTTCAGCTCTATATCTTTGCTCATCTTTGAGAAACCCGACAGACAAAATTGACTTTTTAAAATCGTAAACGGACGATAACTTCCGACCGGAAGTGTATTTTCAAAAAATAAAAATTATATATCAGGTTTAGATAAAAACACGTTTATATTGAAAATTTGAGCGAAATCGACCCTGCCATCTCCGAGAAATCGTCTGCACAAAATCGGTAAGAAAAAAAAAGAATAATAACTAGAGCAAAGCTCGTTGCAAAGCAACGAGTGGGTCTTCCGGTGGTGTCGATAGTAAAGCTAGAAGTTCCTGTAAGAAGCAGAGTTCTAAAACCAACTACAAAGAAAAAAAAAATATTTAAAAAAAATCGAATAATTCTTAGTACGACTTAACAATGTCGGAATGATTTCAAGAACGAATTAACAAAAACCTTTACAATTTCCAGAACGACTTCATAAAAAAAAAGTCCCGAATGTCTTCAAGTACGAATTAACAATTTCCAAATTATTTTAGGTACGAGTTAATCTAACTTTTAACACAACACTATTTCCTTAACCAAGAACGTGGAATCAAAATTTCCGGAAAACTCAATTTTTAAATCCCAATATTTTTGCAACGCATCGTCCGATTTTAAAACGGATTTCAGTTTTAGATTAAGCTTAATAAAAGCACCTTTGTTGCTTTATGATTTATATCAAATTATTGGTCAGAAAAGATTTATTATAAAAAGACTTAAAGCCCTTCTGGCCCCTAATTTGAGGGGTCAGCCCCTTTTTCTTGATATCAAATAAAAGGTCTCGCTAATATAAACATTTTGTTCTACAAATGTTCACGAATGGTTAACCGTTATCGAGATATCTAAACAACTGTATTTTAGGGGCCGACCCTTTAACTCTTTACCGGAGCCACTAACAACAAAATTTATGGTATCATATTGTTCAGAACATTATTTTGAACACCTTTTGTTCTACATTGCTTTTAAAAATATTTCTTATTTTACAGATATTAATGATCAAAGTTTTGAATTCTGGCCCCTTAAAACCCCTAATTACGTAATATATGACTTAGGTATGATACTGTATAGATAAACAGCTGCACAATGAACATTTTTGATTCTATAATTAATAACAAATTATTGTTCAGTAAAGAGTTCTTGTAAGAAGATTTAAGACCCTTCTTGACCCCTAATTGGAGGGGCCAGCCCCTTTTTCTTGATATCAAATGAAAGGTCTTGCAAATATAAACATATTCTGTTCAACAAGTGTTCACGAAATGTTAACCGTTCTTATGATATCTTTACAAATGTATTTTAGGGGCCGGCCCTTTATCTCCTACATGGGGTCATGAACAAAAAAATTTAAGGTGGCATATTGTACAGAACAATATTTTAAGCAACTTTTGTTCTACAATGCTTTTCAAAATATTTCTTCTTTTTCATATATTAATGATCAATATTTTGAATTTCTGGCCCTTTGAAACCCCTAATTACGTAACATATGACTTAAGTATGGTACTGTATAGATAAACAGCCTAACAATGAACATTTTTGCTTATATAATTAATAACAAATTATTATTCAGTAAAGAGTTATTGCAAGAAGACTTTACAGCCCTCTTGGCCCCTAATTTGAGGGGCCAGTCCCTTTTTCTTGATATTAAACGAAAGCCCGTGTCATTTGAAACAACTTTTGCATTACATGTTTTAACAAAATATTTATACATCAAAAGATATCACAGAAAATGTGCAAAAATTTCGTGAAAAAATTTGGTGCCAATTTTCAGGTTCAGGCGAGCTTTGAGGCCTTTACAAATTTTCATCATTGGAAGCATGAGGGTACATCTACATACATTAATCTACAATCCCTGAAAATTTCAAGCTTCTATCTTGATTAATTTCGGAGGAGATGCGTGGACAAAATGACCCTAAAAAATTTACAAAATCGTCAATATTTGAAACCGGAAGTGACGTCATCATTTAAAAATTTTATAGTATGTAGCGCCGATCATGCTTTATCCGTCCTGAAAATTTTGTGCGAATCGGTTGGATAGTTTTTGAGAAATAGCGCTTCAAAAAAGTCAGAAAAAGAAAAAAAAGAATAACTAGAGCAAAGCTCGTTGCAAAGCAACGAGTGGGTTTTCCGCTAATGTCGAAAGCAACGCTAGAAGTACGTCTAAGAAGCAGAGTTCTTAATCTAGAAACAAAGAAACCTAAGTACAAAATGATAAAAAAAATCGAATGATTCTTGGTACAACTTAACATGATCCGAATGTTTTTAAGTACGACTTAACCAAAAACCCTTAACCATTTCAAGAACGACTTAACAAAAAAAAAAATGTGTTTAAGTACGACTTAACAAATTTGACTTCATTTCAGGTACATGTTTACTTTACCTTGAACTAACATCTTTTTTCTTAACCCAGAATGCAAAATTAAAATTTATGTAAAAAATCAATTTTGTTTAAAACATAATTCTGAGCAACTTTTCCTCTTCACTGCTTTTCAAAAGGTTGACCTTTCGTACTGTGTGCTCGTTGCGTCATTAATTGTCAGAAACTTATCGATGTAAAGTTTACTTTACTGTACTTCTGTGAATATTTTCTATGTAAAATTACTATGAACCAGACAACATTGAAATGGTGAACATTTCAAAGGGCCCCGCTTATGTTATTTCAGAGAATTCTGCTTTGACCTTGACCTATAACTTGAAATTTTTCCAGCTGGCATAGAACTTTTAATTCAATTTCATTCCCCCTAACATACATGCATTTTTGTTCAATCTGACCAAGATTAAGCATATTTGGAAAATAATCTACTATTTAAAACTAATTTTAAAAAGATCTGCTATGACCTTCACATTGACAGACTTGGTTCAAGGTCACTGCACGCCATTAACCAATAAACTCTGTAAAGGTAAAATATTAGCCAAATAGGGGCTAAAAGGAGAGTATATCTATGCTCTTAAAATATGGATTTTTGTGTGATCTGATATGACCTTGACTCTTCATCTACAAATATCATTCGAGGTCATTGCATATATTTTGAACAAAGGCATCATGTGGGTGAAGTATGAGGCTGAATGGAGCAAAGGGAGAGAAGATATACTCCGGACAAGGATTTTTAAAAATATAATTCTGGTATGACCTTCACAGTTTCTTTTCACTGAAAATAGGTTCAAGGTCACTACACACCCTTTCACCCTTTACTCAAAAGCTCTGCTTATGTGAAGTCTGAGCCAAATAGGGGTTAGTAGAAATTATATATGCTCTCAAAAAAGGATTTTTGCATGATCCGATATGATCTTCACCCGTTACCTAGAAATTTCATGCAAGGTCACTGCACATCGTTTAACCATAGAGACACTCTGTGAGTATTAGCCAGATTGGACCAAAGGGAAAAAAGATATGCCCCAGACAAGGATTTTATATATATAATTCTGCTATGACCTTAACCTTATACCTAAAAACATGGTTCAAGGTCACTGCACATCCTTCAACCAAAGGAACCCTGTGGATGAGGTATGAGCCAGATTGGGCCAAGGGGAGAGAAGCTATGCTCCTGTCAAGCCATCTCAGATGGACAGACGGACAAATTGATCACTAGAAGGCGCCCGCATAAACATGCCTTTTTATCTAATTTAAAATAGTATCCATGCTATCTGCCCATGGTGAATAGTCATCAAAACCATTCATCAGCAGAATTTGATTTCCCTCCTTTTTAAGGTGGTATGGGACATCTGTCGATATTAATGTGGATTAAAGTACTATATAATTGAAAACTTTTCACCGGTTTAGAATTTTCAAATTTTACAATATTTAACCAAAAAATAGCTTTTAAAAATATTTGAAAAGGTAAAAATTGTAAAAACCCCAGCGGGATTCGAACTCATGACTTACAGGTTCCTAGTAAACCCTCTAACCCACTGTGCTAAGGAGTTAGGTGACCATTTTTGAAAAGAAACTACATGTACTTATATAATTACACTTTATTTTATTGTTTATTTCGATAAACAATACGTCACAACATGGAAGTGTCCCATATCACCTTAAACTCGGAACACCTCTGACCTAATAAGATCGCCGCATTAAATACAAAGTTTGATTTAACTCTACTTTGTTTATCATCAAGAAATTCTGCATCGCTGACAAATAAAGTTTTTCTGTATAATGAAATACCAATTAACTGACTATTCGGACAATAGCAAGTTTATTGTCCCATTCCACAGCAACTATTTCCCTTGGCTTTGCCTCATTAAATAGTTGCTGTCTTGGGGGACAATAAACTTGCTATTGTCCTCATACCCAGTAAATACTAAATAGGCATATAATATCCCATCCACCTACATTTCATGTTATATAACCTCCCGTTTGTAACCTTCAATTTCACTGTAAAGTCAACATATCTGTCATAGCCGCAAGTTTCACAATTTATTTCTGCTTCTCATGTACTTAAAATTAGGGGCCTTAATATTGCTTACCAATTCCAACAAGAGACATCCCTCTAACTATTGATAATCATTAAAATTCATTTCATGAATCTACGCAACAATGATAAACCTTCAAGTACAGTCACTCTCAATTTTACAAAAATATTGACGGTACTTTATCCGAAACTGTTCCTTGTATCCTTTAACTTAGTACACTAACATTTTTATGAAAAGACGGTTTGTCTTAGAATAAGAAAGCTAATGCAATTCTGAGAAAAAGAATACCACATATTGCCAATTCCATTGAGGTTTAATAAAAATATGGCCATTTAAGTGAACCCACCATTTCCAATTTCCTTTAGTAAACACAGATTTACAGGGTTCTCCATAGTAAAACATCTTTACCTGACCTTTTAGAGGTCAACTTTTGTTCAACCACCTTTAAAAAGAAACCTTATTCAATACAACATATGCCTACATGATATAATCATGATAAAAGCTTCACATCACTTAGAAATACCCTTACATGTATACCCCCCACCCCCCAATCTTTTGATTTTCATAAAAAGTCATGGTTTGAAATGTTTTACCTAATTTTATGAAACGTGTGGCAATTTCCTTGAGTCATTTCTCACACATATTTGAAAACAATCATCAATGATTCTAAAATTTGATCTTTATTTGTTTATTGTATGATTTGTACCATTTTAATTAACAAATAGACAGCTGTCCTGCTTGTGATTTCTTGTTTTCATGAAAAAAGTAAGCTAACAATCATATTTAGTGAATATCTAATCTATTCTGATTTCTAGTCTTCTTCTAACCATGCTAAAACAGTAAGTTACAACCTACAAGTTAGACATCTGCCTTAAATTAGAATTAAATTCAAACACACCCAGGTAGCTGGAAGACAGAGTTGATTTCAATGAAAAATGTTCAAATTTGACATGTTTTTCTACTTTTTTATGCATATATACCTTAGAAAGGTAGAAATAGGTTGTTTCTTGTTCATTTCAAAAGTAATTATCATAGCAGATGTTATTTCAAAGTCAAATGTACATTTACATATCCTACATGTAATCTTAATGCAGACAATTAAATAGGGGGGGGGGGGGTTCAATTATGTAAACACATCTAAATATCTTTATGAAATAAAAAATAAAGGAAACATAATTGTATACTTTTATTGAAAAACAAATTTTCACAGCAATTATGAATTTCTTTAAACAGCCTTAATTTTGTTTTCATAATTTCTTATCAAACACAAACCACAACATGGCATGATGCTTTCTTCAAGTTCCATTATTGTTCATGCATTATCGGATTTAATTTGAATTACCGGTAAATAGTCTGTAGAACACAAGGAATATGCATGTGGATAGAGGTGACAGGTTAATCTCAGGAGCTGACCCACAAGAATCAACAGGTACCGGTAAAAGCCATGTGGTAACAAGAGTCTGTTTTGAGCTGAAATAAATAAAAAAAATAATTAGCTGTGTTTACATACATGTACTAGTAATAGCTGTGTTTACATTAACATATGCATAGTATTTCTGTAAAAAATACACTGACCATGCAGTGTAATAAGTATGACATATCCCAATACATGACATAACATTTAGGCAGTACAAGATCAAAAATTTGCAGATCAAGTCATAATATAATATTAAAAAATTTTCATAGGTATAAACACTTATCAAATTGAGAAAGAGAGAGAGTTTGAGAGAGAGAGAGAGAGAGTTTATTACCGTACTTGTAGTGCAACAGTCAATATTTCAATTCGTAAATTACAAACGAATATTACCCACCGAACAGCGTCAAAGTACATGTACTGGTATTAGCTTCTGGTATACCATTTTTTATCAATTCTACTGTGTTTTTTTTTTTGCAAATAAATTTAGCGAGGGTTTTTGTTTATTTTCTTATAAATTACATGTTTTAAAAACAATACTACGTGTAATAAGCATAAAACATGTAAGAGTAAACTTAATGAAGAATTTTTAATAGATTATTTTTCAAAGAATGTGGTACATTACATGTATGTCAATCTTTATAAAACTAGCGTATATTTCGTGCGCCATAAATTGCAAGTTTTTTTGTAAATATCATTTACTTGCATGATAGGTATATATGGTCTAACCAAAATTTTCTTCATAAAGCTACAGCTGTATGTACCACATATATGTTTTGTCACAAGTATACATTTTAAAAAAAAAAACCCCAAATTCCAACAGTTGAAATAAACTCAACTCATTCTCTGATAAGTTCATTGTGTTTTGTGCGTGCATATCTTATTTGTCTGCTGCAACAGCAGCCAATCAGCGGTAAGCTGAATCCACAAAAAGAAAGTTTGTGTTTTAGGAGCGGGTAAATTGTTTATGCGACACTGTCAAGAAAACCACACCAAATAATAACAAGAAACATAAATATTCACTTAAATGTATTCTGTTGTAAAGTAAAGGTTTTTAACACTTATTGCATCTTGCGAAACATGTGATGACCTTAATCATCTGTCATATATCTGATATACATGTATGTGTAAAAGATGGGAGAAATAACGACAGAACAAAGTGGGATTCGAACCTGGCCCTCTGAATCTCTAGTCAAGTGCTCTACCAACTGAGCTACATGTATCTGGCACCGGTATTCAAACCAGTCTGACCGTCACATTCCTCCCCCTTAAATGATCTTCACCCTCGAAGATCATCCCTGGCAGGATCGAGTTAACCTGTTAGTTCCAGGGGTTGGTCACAACATGCATGCACCAATATTGTAACAGGATGGGAGAAATAATGAAGGACCAAACCGGGATTTGAATCTGGGCCCCCTGAATCTCTAGTCAGGTGCTCTACCAACTGAGCTATCTGGCACTGGAATTCAAACCGGTCTGATCGTCACATACATAATTATTTTAAACAATGTTGTTCAATAAAAAATAACACTCGCAACCTTCAGTTTTTGTCTGTAATTAATCAATATTGGCGTGCGATCAGTTCTCGCCGAGTACCATTTCTCACCAGTGCAGTGTTACGTCATTTTATCAACACATAAAATTATATACGAAAATATGATGTAACAGTGCACCAGCAAGAAATGGTCCTCGGCGAGAACTGCTCGCACGCCAGTACTGCCAGTAGTCGGATTAAAAAAAGAGAATAAAAAATTACATTTAAAACATTAACAAGGACAATTTAAGTACACATCATAACTGCTAAACAAGAAAAATTATGTGAACTGGTAGAATGGTAGGCATAGTTCTAACTTGTAACCTACATGTACAAGTACATGTACCGGGTACCCGTTGGTCTGCTAAACCTCTTTAATGATACAATGATCGGCATCATAAAGATATTAAAGTCATGTTTTAACTCTGAAGTCTGAAGTATACAATTTTATTTACTTGAAGTTATGTCTACAGGGTATTCATGACTACATTTGGAGTCTTCTGCACAAGAATATATGATATGTTTCTAATTAGACCCTGCTTTGAATTTTGAGTTGAAAATTCACAATCTGTTATTTTTTTAAATAGATAAATTCAGTTACCCTTTCCAGTCCCCCATGAACCTCGAGCGAGTCTAAACATCCATGAAACATGTAAAAATTACACGTTAGTAAACAAACACCCACACCATAACAAAAACATCTAACAGTATGCACGTACTTACATGTACATCTATACTATATACTAAATTTTTACCAGTTAACAAGAAACTTTAAAAGGAGTAAAAGCCTCACCTTCTTCAGTAACATCCACATAAATCACACACTTTAATGTCCATCTTTTCTCCGCTTATCAACGGCTGATCGTTAACAGAAGTGTGGCTGTCAGAATTTCCTCGTAAACGATTCACACGAGAACATATCCCTCCTTATACAAATATGTAGTATTGTTCCCTGTGCATGTTCATATGTTTCACAGTAACTTGAAAATGCATGTGTACACCGAAAGAATACACAACTTCTCTTCTGCATTACGGCTCTCTCTTTTCTACAATGCCGTTCGTTACTGTTTACATTCGGCGCGCGCGCGGGGGTTACATACAGGGGCGCCCCGACAAATAGTTGCACATAGAACGTTTAAATCATGTGTGTTCATTGAATTCATAAATGATATAGATGAAAAAAGTGAAATTGAATCACAACAATTGATCTAAGACGCAACACAACGTAATGCAGTAAATTCCTGGGCCTTAATGTGGCATTTGTTCGCTTGTGTGTCTATGTAGACATATTAACTCGTTCATGTACGATTCTCACATATTTGTTTTATGAAATTTGAAAAAAAATATAGCACAGAACTTGTTTAATTTGATACCAAATGACATTATTTAATATATTAACAATAACTGAATTAATTTTTTTTTCATAAAATGATAACGATTTTTGCTATCAGAAAAATACGTGTATGAGCTGCTGACCCCTAATTATAGGGGCCAGCCCTTTTTTCTTAATTTTAAATGAAAGCTCTCGTTATTCTAAACAACTTTTGTTCTATATGTATTAACAAAATATTTTTAGTTAAAAGGTTATAATACAAAAAGCAACAAAATTTCAGCCCCGAAAAAATCTTAAAATTTGGCGACAAATAGCTCAAAAACTAACAATGAAATTACCAAAATTTTCATGCCAGCAAAACTATAAAATATTACCGACAATTTCGCCAAATTTCATGCATCTATCATCTGTAGTTCCCGAGATCAACTCTGGACAAAAGACCCCCCAAATTCCAATTAAAGGGCAATAACTCATAACCAGAAGTAAATTTTACAAATTTGAAAAAAACGTCTAGAGATATTAATATCATCTACATACCCTGAAAGTTTCATAGCAATCAGACAAAAAATGTTCGAGAAATCTCGTGCACAAAATTTGCGGGAAAAAAAAAATAATAATAAGAAACAGTAGAATAACAGAAGGGTTTTCCGTTGAAAAACGGAAAACCCTAATAAAGAAAAAGAAACCGTAGAATAACAAGAGGGTCTTCCGTTGAAAACGGAAGACCCTAATAATAACTAGATTCGATCTCGTTGCGAGCAACGAGTGGGTCTTCCGCCCGATTTTTGAATAGAATACATCAAACTTATCAATTCAAATATAAAACCGTAGATCTAAGAGAAAAATAGTGAAAAAAAAATTGCGGCACTCGAAGCTTGAACCCGGGTCGCCTGGGCCATGTCCACGACTATATCGACTGAGCTACTCGGACTCTCGCTTCAGGACTTTGACGCTTAATTTCTCGAGAACGCCTTGATCGATTTTAAAACAAATTACATATTCTGAATCAGTAAAAGGGTCACTATCATCTTATTGGAAAAAATATATAAAAATAAAAAGTTAAAAATTTTCATTTTTTAATTTTGCTTCCGGTGACGAGCGGAAGTGACGGCCAACATTCTCTTGACCGAGGTACACGAGGATATTGCTAGATCTATCATCTCTGAAAATTTTAGTTATCTATCTTTACTCGTTTTTGAGAAACATCGCCGACAAAACTGACTTTTAAAAATCGTAAAACGACGATAACTTCCGACCGGAAATGAATTTTTTAAAAGTGTTCCTGCGGTATAAAAATCATATGACTAGGCATCAGCCCTGAAAATTTGAAGGAAATCGAATGAGTCATCTCCGAGAAATCGCCTGCACAAAATTTGTAAGACAAAAAAAGAATAATAACTAGAGCAAAGCTCGTTGCAAAGCAACGAGTGGGTCTTCCGTTAATGTCGGAAGTAAAGCTGGAAGTTCCTGTAAGAAGCAGAGCTCTTGAACCAATAACAAGTGTAACTAAAATAAAAAGATGAAAAAATCGAATTATTCCTGGTACGACTTAACAAAATCCGAATGATTTTAACTACGACTTAACAAAAACCTTCCTGATTTCAAGAACGACTTAACAAAAAAAATCCGAATGTGTTCAAGTACGACTTAACAATTATTTTTGGTACGAGTTAACTTTACTTTGAACATTTCGCTATTTTTTAAACCAAGGACGCGGAAACAAAATTTCCGGAAAAATCAATTTTTAAACCCCGATATCTGTTTAATGCATTGTCCGATTTTAAAACGGATTTCAGTGTTAGATTCAGCTTGATAAGCTTTATAAATCAAATATTCATTTTTGATTTGATCAGAAAATTCATTTTTTCGAAAAAATTGTTTCACTTCCGGTTTCGACCGGAAGTGACGGATTTAAATTTCCAGCCTTATTGCACATGTAAATTGCCAAATTCATAACCACAGAAAATTTCAAGACTCTATCTTAAAGCGTTTTTGAGAAATGTCGCGGACAAAATGACTTTTTTTAAAGTTTAAAAATGACGTAACGTCAAAACAGAAGTGACGTTGTTATGGAAACTTTAACATCTTTGAGGCAATATAATTGCACATAATCCCTGAAAGTTTCCTTTAAATAAGTTGAAAACTTTTTGAGTTATGAAGCCGAAAAGGAGTCAGAAAAAAAAGAAAAAGAAAAAAAGTAATAATAAAAAGAAACCGAAGTATAACAAGAGGGTCTTCCGTTGGAAACGGAAGACCCTAATAAGAAAAGTGAAAAAGAAACATTACAATAATAGAAGGGTCTTCCGCTGAAGACGGAAGACCCTAACTAGATTCGATCTCGTTGCGAGCAACGAGTGGGTCTCCCGTCCGATTTTTGAATAGATAAGATCAAACTTATCATTTCAAAGATAAAATCATAGATTTAAGCGAAATAAAGAGAAAAAAATTTTGCGGCACTCGAGGCTTGAACCCGGGTCGCCTGGGCCATGTCCACGACTATAACGACTGAGCTACTCGGACTCTCGCTTCAGAACTTTGACGCTTAATTTCTCGAGAATGCCTTGATCGATTTTAAAACTAATTACATATTCTTAATCAGTAAAAGGGTCACTATAAGGTGTAAAAATTTTTAAAAAAATATCAAAAAATAAAAAAGTCGAAAAATTCAATTTTTGAAATTTCCTTCCGGTAACGACCGGAAGTGACGGCGGACATTCTCTATACCGAGGTACATTAGAAAAACGGTAGATCTATCATCTCTGAAAATTTCAGCTCTATATCTTTGCTCGTTTTTGAGAAACCCGACAGACAAAATTGACTTTTTAAAATCGTAAACGGACGATAACTTCCGACCGGAAGTGTATTTTCAAAAAATAAAAATTATATATCAGGTTTAGATAAAAACACGTTTATATTGAAAATTTGAGCGAAATCGACCCTGCCATCTCCGAGAAATTGTCTGCACAAAATCGGTAAGAAAAAAAAAGAATAATAACTAGATTCGATCTCGTTGCGAGCAACGAGTGGGTCTTCCGTCCAATTTTTGAATAGATAAGATTAAACTTATCAATTCAAAGATAAAATCATAGATCTAAGCGAAAAAAAGAGAAAATTTTTTTGCGGCACTCGAGGCTTGAACCCAGGTCGCCTGGGCAATGTCCACGACTATAACGACTGAGCTACTCGGACTCCGCTTCAGAACTTTGACGCTTAATTTCTCGAGAATGCCTTGATCGATTTTAAAACTAATTACATATTCTTAATCAGTAAAAGGGTCACTATAAGGTGTAAAAATTTCAAAGAAAAATATTAAAAAATAAAAAAGTCGAAAAATTCAATTTTTCAAATTTCCTTCCGGTGACGACCGGAAGTGACGGCGAATATTCTCTTGACCGAGGTACATTAGAAAAACGGTAGATCTATCATCTCTGAAAATTTCAGCTCTATATCTTTGCCCGTTTTTGAGAAACCCGACAGACAAAATTGACTTTTAAAAATCGTTTATTGACGATAACTTCCGACCGGAAGTGTATTTTCAAAAAATAAAAATTATATATCAGGTTTAGATAAAAACACGTTTATATTGAAAATTTGAGCGAAATCGACCCAGCCATCTCCGAGAAATCGTCTGCACAAAATCGGTAAAAAAAAAGAATAATAATAACTAGATTCGATCTCGTTGCGAGCAACGAGTTGGTCTTCCGTCCAATTTTTAAAAAGATAAGATTAAACTTATCAAATCAAAGATAAAATCGTAGATCTAAGCGAAAAAAAGAGAAAAAATTTTTGCGGCACTCGAGGCTTGAACCCGGGTCGCCTGGGCCATGTCCACGACTATAACGACTGAGCTACTCGGACTCCGCTTCAGAACTTTGACGCTTAATTTCTCGAGAATGCCTTGATCGATTTTAAAACTAATTACATATTCTTAATCAGTAAAAGGGTCACTATAAGGTTTAAAAATTTCAAAGAAAAAAATTAAAAAATAAAAAAGTCGAAAAATTCAATTTTTGAAATTTCCTTCCGGTGACGACCGGAAGTGACGGCGGACATTCTCTATACCGAGGTACATTAGAAAAACGGTAGATCTATCATCTCTGAAAATTTCAGCCTTTTATCTTTACTCGTGTTTGAGAAACCCGACAGACAAAATTGACTTTTTAAAATCGTAAACGGACGATAACTTCTGACCGGAAGTGTTTTTTCAAAAATGAAAAAAAGTGTATCAGCTTTAGATAAAAACACGTTTATATTAAAAATTTGAGCGAAATCGACCCAGCCATCTCCGAGAAATCGTCAGCACAAAATCGGTAAGAAAAAAAAAGAATAATAAGAAGAAAAGTGAAAAAGAAACAATAGAATAATAGAAGGGTCTTCCGCTGAAGACGGAAGACCCTAATAATAACTAGATACGATCTCGTTACGAGTAACGAGTAGGTCTTCCGTTCAATTTTTAAACGATAGCATTAAAATATCAATGAAATTTCAGAATTCCCCTCAACCACTCCCTTTCAGAAAATGTAAACGATTGTCATTATCCTTTAAAATGCTTAACAAAAAGTTTTGCTTTTTCTCATACAGAACATTAAAGATGTAAGATTTTTGTCCCCTAAAATCCCTAATTACGTCATCAATGGGTTTGGAAATGAGTTCTACAAACTGATATTGTTACGATCAATAACTTTGTTCCTACAATGCATTACAAAATCTGTATCGTTTTTAAGTAATCTGCAATAGAGTTTACGACAGTCTTGGCCCCTAAATAAAGGGGCCAGCCCCTTTTTCTTGAGTTCATTTGAAAGGACTCACGAATTATAATATTTTTTGTTCTTACACTTATCTAGAATTGTTGTTCATTTTATAATTACAAATGATAGAATATTTTAGGGGCCAGCCCTCTAGATCCTTAATGGGGACAGACATTGGTGTTTTGATTAATGGAATCGATTAGAATCATCAATACAGATATTTTCTCTTCTACAATGCTTAACAAAATATGTCTTCTTCTCTAGATATATTGCGTCAAAGCTTTAGCACTTTGGCCCCTAAAAATCCCTAATTACGTAATAAATAGACGTGGCAATGATTTTTTCTGATAGATATTGTAACGATCAACAACTTTGCTTCTATAATGCATTAAAAAATCTTTATCGTTTTTTCGTTATCTGTGATAGAGTTTACGAGTTTCTTGGCCCCTAATTTAAGGGGCCAGCCCCTTTTTCTTGAGTTCATTCGCAAGGTCCCACGAATAATAACATTTTTTGTTCTTACACCTATCTAAAATTGTTTTTCAATTTTGAGATACAAATGACTGAATATTTTAGGGGCCAGCCCTATAGATCCTTAATGGGGACAGAGATTGGTGTTTTGATTAGTGGAATTGATTATTATTATTAAGACAGACATTTTCTCTTCTACAACACTTAATGAAAATATGTCTCCTTCTCTAGATATATCGTGACAAAGTTTAAGTACTCTGGCCCTTAAAAAACCCTAATTACGTCATAAATGGGCGTGGCAATGATTGTTTCTGATAGATATTGTAACGATCAACAACTTTGCTTCTATAATGCATTACAAAATCTTTATCATTTTTAAGTTATTTCTAATAGAGTTTACGAGTGTCTTGGCCCCTAATTTAAGGGGCCAGCCCCTTTTTCTTGATTTTGTTGAAAAGAACTTTTGATTTTCTACCACTTTTGTAATATATGTCTTAACAAAATACCAACTGATAAAAAGATACAGATCAAAACGTATAAAAATTTTGGATAAAAATTCGTACCCAACTTTCGTGCCCAGGCGAGCTCCAAGAAATGGCGCCACTGGCGTAAAACAAAATAATAGTGCACAACTTCAGACTATAGACTACCTATCCTGAAAATTTCATAGTCATATCTCTGATAGTTTCTGAGATCAGCTCTGCACAAAAAAGGTCGTAAAAAACTACAAAATGGCCGATAAATCGGTACCGGAAGTGACGACAACAAAAATTTCAAAAACATATAAAATTCAGATCATGACTCATCATCTCTGAAAAAATGACTGAAATCGGCTGAATAGTTTTTGAGAAATCGCGTGCACAAAATTTGGAAAAAAAAATAATAATAATAACTAGAACCATTATGACGTCATAATTGATTTGATGAATTTTTCCCGTATTTTATGGCTTTTAAGGAATTATGTAGAAAATAAAACAATATTTCGACATTCTATAATTAATCACGGGAAAAGTAATACCGGTACCTATATTCTATTTGACATCATTTTAAAGAGGAGGTCAAGAGCTTGTTTAATGCCGTTTTTGGAGAGACTGTAGGCATTCTAGATATATCTCAATAGTCAAAAATGGACAAAACTCTGATATTTGTTACTTTTATCCTTCATATTTCATAGATGATGATTGTTTAAAACAGGATTTATCATTGTGTTTACCAAAAAATCAAGCCCCGGTACACCCTATGAAACAAATATATTGTTATGAAGCATCATTTAAAGAGGTTATATCTTGAATTTCAAAAACCTGTAGGCATATTTCATTTACTAGATCTTCACCTTAATGGGGACAGACATTCGTGTTTTGATATTTTAGGGGCCAGCCCTCTAGATCCTTAATGGGGACAGAAATTCGTGTTTTGATATTTGGAATCGATTTAAATCATTAATTCATAAATTTTCTATTCTATGATGTCTACCAAAATATTTCTACTTCTCTAGTTATATTGCGTCAAAGATAAAGATCTTTGGCCCTTAAAAATCCCCAATTACGTAATAAATGGGCGTGGCAATATTTTCAGATAATGTATACAAATCCATAATTACATACTAAATGGGTGTTGCAATGAGTTTGCAGATAGATATTGCTTCAATTAACAACTTTGCTTTTATAATGCATTACGAAATCTTTAATCGTTTTTATGTAATTTGTAATAGACTTTACGAGTCTCTTGCCCCCCCCCCAAAAAAAGGGGCCAGCCCCTTTTTCTTGTTTTCTTTGAAAAGGTCTTAAGAATACTAACATTTTTTGTTCTTGCACCCGTTTAAAATTGTTGATCATTTTTTAGATACAAATGTTTGAATATTTTAGGGGCCAGCCCTCTCGATCCTTAATGGGGACGGAAATTCGTGTTTTGATAATAGGAATCGATTTAAATCATAAATTCAAACATTTTCTCTTCTATAATGTCTAACAAAATATTTCTACTTTTCTAGTTATATTGCGTCAAAGTTTAAGTACTTTGGCCCCTAAAAAGCCCTAATTACGTAATAAATGGGCGCGGCAATGATTTTTTCTAATAGATATAGGTACGATCAACAACTTTGCTTCTATAAAGCATTACAAGATCTTTATCGTTTTTAAGTTATTTGTAATAGAGTTTACGAGTATTTTGGCCCCTAAATAAAGGGGCCAGCCCCTTATTTTTGATTTTGTTGGTAAGAACTTTCGATTCTTTACGTCTTTTGTTATATACGTCTACACAAAATATCAACTGATAAAAAGATATAAATCAAAACGTGTGAAAATTTTGAATGAAAATTCGTACCCAATTTTCGTGCCCAGGCGAGCTCCAAGAAATGGCGCAACAGGCATTAAACAACTACATGCTGCACAACTTCAAACTATCGTCTACCTATCCTGAAAATTTCATATTCATATCTCTTATGGTTTTCGAGTTTATAGCTGCACAAAATGGGTCGTCAAAAATTACAAAATGGCCGACAATTCGGTACCGGAAGTGACAACGAAAAAATTAAGAAAAATGTATGAAGTTTAGATCACGCCCTAACATCTGTGGAAAAATGGTTGAGATCGGCCGAATAGATTCCGAGAAATCTCGTGCACAAAATTTGGAAAAAAATAATAATAATAATAAATAATAATAATAATAAGAAACAGTACGAAAACAATAAGGTCTTCCGTTGGAAACGGAAGACCTTAATAAGAAACAGTACGAAAACTATAAGGTCTTCCGTTGGAAACGGAAGACCTTAATAACTAGATTCGATCTCGTTGCGAGCAACGAGTGGGTCTTCCGTCCGATTTTTGAATAGATTAGATCAAACTTATCAATTTAAAGATAAAAACGTGCATCTAAGCGAAAAATAGTTAAAAAAAATTTGCGGCACCCCAGGCTTGAACCCGGGTCGCCTGGGCCATGTCCACGACTCTATCGACTGAGCTACTCGGACTCTCGCTTGAGAACTTTGACGCTCAATTTCTCGAGAATGTCTTGATCGATTTTAAAACAAATTACATTTTCTGAATCAGTAAGAGGGTCACTATAAGGTGTAAAAATTTCGGAAAAAAATATCAAAAATTAAAAAAGTCGAAAAATTCAATTTTTGAAATTTCCTTCCGGTGACGACCGGAAGTGGCGGCGGACATTATCTATACCGAGGTGCACCAGAAAAACGGTAGTACTATCATCTATGAAAATTTCAGCTCTATATATTTGCTCGTTTTTAAGAAACGTGACAGACAAAATTGACTTTTTAAAATCGTAAAACGACAATAACTTCTCACCGGAAGTAAATTTTCAAAAATAAAAAAAAATATATCAGCTTTAGATAAAAACACGTTAATATTGAAAATTTGAGCGAAATCGACTCAGCCATCTCTGAGAAATCGTTTGCACAAAATCGGTAAGAAAAAAAAGAATAATAAGAAAAGTGAAAAAGAAACAATAGAATAATAGAAGGGTCTTCCGCTGAAGACGGAAGACCCTAATAAGAATAAGAAAAGTGAAAAAGAAACAATAGAATAATAGAAGGGTCTTCCGCTGAAGACGGAAGACCCTAATAAAGAAAAAGAAACCGTACAATAACATTAGGGTTTTCCGTTGAAAACGGAAAACCCTAATAATAAAGAAAAAGAAACCGTAGAATAACAAGAGGGTCTTCCGTTGGAAACGGAAGACCCTAAAAAGAAACCGTAGAATAACAAGAGGGTCTTCCGTTGGAAACGGAAGACCCTAATAAAGAAAAAGAAACCGTAGAATAACAAGAGGGTCTTCCGTTGGAAACGGAAGACCCTAAAAATTGTTCTTTTTTGATATAATTTTTTTAATCTCTTCTGCTACTGTATTTGACTTATCAACTGATAATTTCTATAATTTCTTTTGAATGAAATCAATTAATTGTTTAGCTTTACCTTCAGAATACCATACCAAATTATTTTATGTTTAGATACAGTAATAGGATTTACGACTAGACTACAAAGCCAAACTTACAGAAGCACCTCTGAGATCATCAAAGGTTCCCCTATACTGTATAATGAAGGCAACGCCTACAACGGAACAGTGTTCACGTGTCCGAGTCCAGGGCTTTATCTCTTTCAGGTGTCTATAGTTAGTTCATCCCATGGAACAGGCGTTCGGATCTTCAAAAACCTGCAGAAGTTAACCCTTGCTTTTTCTGGTAATAGTTCTCCATTTGGTGGTGGGTCTGTCTCTTCAGCATTGTGGTTAGATATCAACGACCAAGTGTATTTACTACCTGATTCAGCGTCACTTCAAATAGATCCTAATTCTGCATTCACTGGCGTCAAAATAACTTAACTGTCAATATTTTATTAACTTTGACATGGAATTTGCATTGTTAATAGTATTTTTATACATGTATATATTCAAACTCACAAAATTGTTATTTACATTTAGTATTTTTTAGATCATTTTAATGGTTTTTTATATCATCAGTTATTTCTTACACAAAACACGTAGCCTATAGCTCTTTTGATAGAAAATATTTTCTGAAAAACAATAAACCTTGCAATTTATAATTACCCAAATTCTGTACCTTTGACGATTGTATTTCGTTTACTGTTAGAATGCGTTGCACATTAGGAATATTAAATCTACACAGCAAAATGTGCCACATATGTTTCACATATGTTGTGATCAAACATACGTATAACGTGTAAATCATGCGTGATTTTTCAACAAATGTTAAAAATGAGTTCAAAACAGATGGTAAACATGTATTTTATACGTTATTTTAACACGTGAGATACCTGTGTGAAGAAAAACCTTGCCATCATACATGTGCGGATCGAGAAAACTTTTCAATGGATGGGAGGGGGGGGTCGAAAAATACGGTAATTGTGTTTGCCGGGGGGGGGGTGCGAATTTTATTACATTTACTATTTGTAAGTGTTTAAAAAAATTATTGATAGAAAATTTTTATGCAAAATTATTCGAAAAAAAAATTATGCATAAAAATTTTCTATCAATAATCTTTTTAAACACTTACAAATAGTAAATGTAATAAAATTCTTAACATTAATCTATACAGTCAGAAACTTTATTTTTCACAATTATTGCAACTACAGTGCAGTTTATTTTGCTATCTTTGAACTCAAGTCTTGATCCTAGATTGTTCTTCACAATGTCCTCGGACTTCACCAGACAAATCTTATATTACATCCATTTGCTACAAATTATATTACACAAAATATATGTAGTTGAATACATACATGTGTACATCAGAATGAGTTACATGTTTCAATTAATTTGTGTTATCAAACCATATTATAAGAAAGTCTAAAATAAAATAATCAGGCACGTAGTATATCTATAACTTCAATTTCACTCCTAATTTCTGTATTTTCATACCATTTTTTTGATATACCATACCATACATACCAATGTTTAACATATGAAAAACATATGTTGCACATTTTGCTGTGTACATGTACTTGAGATTTGATGTGAATTAAAAATGAGCAAATATATTATGTGTACTCCTTTTTCTTTTATATTGTTGGAAAATGATTTAAAGCGAGTAACGTTTAACATAATTACTTTTGACAATACGAGGGTTGTCCCAAAATAGCGTATAGCGCTAATTTCATTAACCTTCTATGTTTTCTTCAATGACTCTTTGGCAAACAATACTGAAAAATTCAAATCTGTTCTTTATTTATTTCTCAAGAAAATGAATAATTAGTGACAACAAGTTTTTTCAGGCGGTGCAATGTGCGACGTCGAAAATTTCCAGTTTTACGTTGTTGCTATTGTTGCTAAACCCTCCACATCGTTTACGATAACATTTACGTTTTATTTCCGAAAAAGTCTTCATATGTATATGTTTATATATATATATATATATATATATATATATATATATATATATATATATATATATATATATATATATATATATATATATATATATATATATATATAAAGCACTGAATCGAATCAACAACACTAGGCATCTTTAAAGTGTCGGATCTAATATATAGATACTAAGCCAGTAAACTGAATATAAAAAGCACTAAAACTGGCTAACGACACACACACACACACACATATATATATATATATATATATATATATATATATATATATATATATATATATATATATACCTGACTTATACATTTGGTAGACCGATTGTATTATTTTATCTTTATTAGGGAGACCAGTAGATTAGGGAGACATATTTTGGTCTCCGTATTATTTTGACCTTGTCTAAAATGTAATTGGCTTATCTTTAAATGAATGAACGGTGTGTCTTTGCCTAAAATGCATCAATGTGTCTATTATTTGACATCCAATAGTTGCCTTTTGTCTATATTTTTTCGTAAAAAGGAATTCAATCTGCCTCCATCGTATAATTAGCAATGACTATTTTTCTGCATTTAGGAGACCAACGAAAACTTGCAATATTGCAAAAAATCGAACATATATAATTTGTTTAGCCTTTAATTATTCTAAATGAACTTGTTTTCAAAATACTTTTTCACTTTTTATGTATAAAGCCTAACTAGAAAAAAAGTCGTTAATTTCTTGACCATGTTTGAACATTTGGCAAGTGCTCTCCGCCATTTGTTCCGAGTACTCTCGGAACGTCTCGGGTTAAAACAATGGACCTTTTAACGCCAGCGTGTTGCCTTTTAGGAATCAAAGCCATTTTATGGTAAGTACTTTTGATAATCCTACTACAATTGAACAAAGTAATGTTTTTATGAAGTTTTTTTTTAAATATTCAAATAAAATAGGGCGATAATGTGTGCAACTTGACTATTTTACACCAAATGTTGATTAATCTTCGAGGACATTCGAAACGAAGTTAACAATAAAAGCATGATTTTCATTTCCACTGTACGTTCGATGTAATATGTAATTCAAGGATTTATCAGTACCTTCTCCAGAGCAAAAGTCGTCCCCATTCCCAATTGGAAATAAGTTCACTTCAGCAGCTGTCCAAATTATGATCCCAATTAGTATAGCAGTATTTTCCCCCAACTGGTAAATAGTTCTTATGTTTATTTCTTATCAAAAAATACTTCGTAAAATAACCAGAATGTCCATAAATGTTCAGTATTAACAAATGATTAAACCTATTTAGCAAAACTGCAGTCATAAAAGTTTCCAAACACGCTGTAAACATCGCCAACTTTTAATCCGATTTTCCTCTGTTTTTCTAAAACATCGTTATTTTGTGGTATACAGTACAGTACTGTAAATGGTACATGTTTTTTTTTTTACACACACTAGACTGATATAAAAGTAAAAGGTAAATGTTATGAAATATTTCAAACAGAAAAATACATTCTCAATTTAAAAGGGGATGTTGATAAATTCTTAATAATGTAATACTTTTATGACCAGTGTTGAAGGTGTTTATTTCAGGGAAAAAGACTTGTTCTAATAACTAAATATAGGAATATTATACATATATCTATATTGTGAAGTTAATTAGATTCTATTCAATTAAAGTCTAGCTCTTTGATTTTCCATTATGATAATAAATTCAGAAATCATGATGTATGCAACATATGATTTCTCCCAACTGCATGAAATTGTCGATACAATTTTCCCAATTCCAAAAAAATTGGCATTTTCAAAATAAAAAAAGGTTGAAAAATCCCTGTAATTATATAGCTAGTTTATTGAAAATGGACAGAAAAGTTAACCGAAGAATGTCGCTTTATGTAAATAGATCGACATGAAGAATTTTCTATATTACAGTTATATGTACCAGTAATATTGTTTTAAATTAATTATGTACGTAATGTAGATATATGTACATGTACCCCTTGTTACCTAAATGAATTAAAAGCAAATTAAGATCAGTTGCTCTTTTTCACTTGTATAGTGGAAAGATAGCCGACTATTCTATGTACGAATTGACTTATTATAGGTAAGATAGTCAGGCCTCCATGTTTACAACCGGGATGCTCACCCCACATTTACAATTGTGACCCACATTTACACATGTGACATCATAGTATCACTCTCGTTTGGCTTTTCGGATATTATCAGGTTTGTAAAATTTTTGGCTTTTGATGATTAATAATAATGTAAACAATGTGTCTGCAGATTCCCGTTGGGCTGAGTGTGATCTGTTGACCAGGCAAAACATGTATGTCTTGATTACACAGCGTTGTGCACAATGTGCTCTCAAGAACATTCAATCCAGAAGCATGACCAATGTAGCAACACTTTTAAAACTACTTTTTGATACTTGTAATAATTTTAATGTTTATGCGCACCCGGGGCGCCCTTCCCCCTGTAATTGTTGATTTATTAGAATAACATGACATGTTTCATACATGATAGCATTAGAAATGGTCGATGGTTGTAAATATTTTGTTGTTTACCAATTTAATGTATGCTCTCACTAGAACATGCACATATGATATATGGTAGACTATTATCACATTCAACTCTCTCTCTCTCTCTCTCTCTCTCTCTCTCTCTCTCTCTCTACAGCAGCGATTCATTTAAAAATCATGCACCTGCACTCTTGCGAGTATACAAAATGTTGTAAAATGTTCGTACTATATATTGTTCGTGCATTGCACTGCGATGATTTGGATCGCATTCAGTCGCGTCTGAATAGTGTGCATGTCCACAATTTTTAAGGAGACTTGATGCAAGCACTAAAACGCATGCAACAAATGCGAGACCTCATGCAATATATGAGAGAGCTCGTGCGAATCTAAAACATTCCGATCGCAAAGAGTTGTAAAGTGCTCGTACGCCAATTGTGAATGGGGCTTAATGTAGATGTTTATGAATCCAAAAGTTTTCTTTGCATATAAACAATGCTTTCACACAGGTGCTTGTGGTTTTAATGTAGGTTTTGGAGTTATTAGCACAACCAGTCATGTCAGTGGAGATTTTCTCCTGCAGGAGAAACATTAAAAGGACAGGATGGGGAGGAGAGACTGAAGACAAGCACAGAAAACAAAATATTTATCTATAAATATAATGGAAAAGAACTTTGGTAATACGATTTATACATATTTACATGAAGCTGGAGGTATGTAGCTCCTGATGTAAAAAAAAAAATTGAAGCAACGTTTATCCAAATTTTTTTTTCAGACCAGGAGATACAGACCTGCAGCTAAATGTAATATTTTGTATGTATGTATGTATGTATGTATGTATGTATGTATGTATTATGTATGTATGGCAGTAATGTTTCTAGAAATAACTATAAACAATTCTAATTAAGTCAAGCAAAAATACCAGTAATTATATGCTTCTTATTTAAGGTTTGATTTCTTTTTATGTACACTGTAGTATTGATGCTGTCAGGAGTGAACAACCATACATGTATCTGCCAGTTTGTAAATGATGGCAAGGACGATGCAAACTCCACCATAAACTCAGAGTGTTTAATGGAAGGGAATACCTATGATTGTTTGCTAAGAGAGACATTGTGGTTGGGGAAGAGATACTTCATGTATATGACTATGGTTGTGATGGGAAAAGCTTGCGGTGGCGCAGCAAGGTAGGAAAATGGTTGGATTAATTATACACAAAAAATAATTATTAAGAGAGAGTTTAGTGATTTACAATCAGGCTTTGGATATCTTGTTATCTGGCTTTGGTTTTGTTTTTGCATTTTTTCGTACATTGATTTGTTTTAAACTAATCTAAAAAATAGGTTTTTCTCAAGAATTTAAAAAGTATCAGAATAGATAATTTATATGTTTTTATTGAAACACAAGCCTAAAACTTCTGTTAGTGTTGGTAAATAGGTTAAAAATCGTGATCAATTAATCAGCAGAATTGGTTGTCTCTTGCCATCTGATGATCGGTCAATAATCGAATCGGTAACAAATTATATTAAATTCAATAATATGGGGCACTAAATTTTATGCTATGTATAATCTAAAATATATAAGTGCTATTTTCACTTCCTTTTAAAAGCTTATAAGACTTTTGCTGTATTTTTATTAGGTAGAATGTTGCACATCTTTTGAGATTGAAGAAAACCCCCAGCTCACAACAGTTTTCATTTCATTCAATACAGATTAGAAAACAAAATGATAGGTATAATATTAATGTAATAAACCCAGACTGAGTATAATTGATTATAAAATCTAAAATCGATTATGATAAATCGACAACCTTTTCAACTGATCATTGATTGAAATTCAATCATCGTGACAACACTAGCCCCTGTTCATGTACATGTTTTTACCGGTACTAGTTTTGATTGATTTCAGAAAAGGCTGTGATCCTTTTGATTTTGGTAATGGTTTTGTTAGGTTTTATTTCACTTTATTTTGTTTATAGTTGTTTGATTTTCTCTTCAATTTTAACATTATATACGGTTCTTGTGCTGACCTGAATAGATTTATTTTGTTTTCATTATCAAGCACTATTAAATTAAAAGCTTGAAAGAGGTGTCCAGTTGTGCAGTGGACAATGCACCTGCTTATCACCACTGCGACCCAAGTTTAATCCCCATGATCGACAGTTGTTGTATATGATAGGGTACATTGGTCGCCTGCTTGGACACGTGGGTTTTCTCCAGTCACACCAACTTCTTCCCACATCATGACCCGCTCGCGCTAACATCCATGCCAACAAAAAGCTATTAATATAAGTCAGTGTGCATTGTGAATCTGTCACTAATGTGGAGGGTCTCCTTTGCAGAACAAAATTGTTTTTTGTTAGATAAATTACAAAATCTGTTTCTGTAGTAAATATGTATATTTTGCAAATTGTTTACAGAATGTACTTCTTGAAAAATATACATTTACATAGAATTATCAGATTTGGTAGGTTAGTTAATTTAAGCATCAATCTGAATTGGAATTCATTTTTCACTGAATATTGGTACAGTCTTGTTTTTGTACCATGGCTGAAAAGTTTGATTTAGTCAGTGGTCTGTTGTCAGATTTATAAAAAAGAAACATCAATTACCAAATGTGGTAAACTAATAATTGATGAATGTTTATGAAAGAAAATTTCATAATTTATAATATTGTTTTAATTTCTTTCAGTTCCCTCTGATGTGGATTCTGACCCATTTAGTGTATCAAACTACTCGCCAAGTTCTGATTCTGAATCAGATGAAAATAAGAAGGTTTTGGGTAATGTTATTGTTTAAAGAATAATTTTGCATCTGCAGTCCATTTTCACTTTGCAAAAAATACCTGAAAGAACAAGAGGCTGAGAGCCCAGTCATTTAAATTCAGACTAAAGTAAATCCATTTATATTAACTAGATATACTTTGCAATGTAGTTGTGTATAACAATCTACATGTTGATCTGGTCTCCCTAATGCTGTGATAATGCATTAGATTTACATGATATGAGTGGAATGTACTGGATGTAATATATTTGTAACAGTTATATTTATTTAGTTAAATCATTAGGAATAAAATTTGCAATGATTTAAAAAAGTAAACGTAGAAGCTTGTATTTACAATACAATATATTGGTATTTTTACAGAGTCCACCCCAAATTCATTGAGAGCTAGCCGCAACACAATGGAAAAACAGGGCATCTTGACCCTCAGAGAAAACAGTGAGCATTTTGAAGCAGGTAAATGAATTAAATTCAATGTTGCAATGTTATTATGTTTTTAAGCAAGAAACATTAATACAGTCAGTTGGGTAGCTAGACCTGAAACGAAGTGCATGCTTAAAATGGCAGGGGGTGTGGGGGCCACCATGAGGCCCCCAGTGGGTCCAGGACAAAGCCCAGGGGGCGAAAGCCCCTGGAAGCTGATGGATTCTGACAATTTTTAACACCAAAAATTAAAGCAGAAATTGAAAGGAATGCTTACTATTTAAGCCTATTTTTAGGCAGTTAAAATTGTTTTGGCTATAGTTTAGGCATAAAATAAAATCACAAAACTTATTAAAAGTTAAAAGAAGAATTTTATTTTGACATTTGCCTTTGACCCACTCAAAGCTTTTATTCTTAAGTTCATTTTCACATAGTTTATGGTAATGAATATCTCAATAAAGCTGTGATATTCTATCGGGGAAATTTAAAATGTGTAAAACTAAGTTCAACTGCAAAATAAATAGTTGCCTTTTTAGGTACATGCATTGTGTACTGTTTCTTTAATATAGTACTTTAAGACCATATTGTATGGCTATATTTGGTGCTTAATACGTCTTTGTTTAGCATTGATTTCGGATAAAGTAGGACCGAGTGACGGAAACGGGCTGATGGAATAACTAAGTATGGACCTTAATACTTGAATTCTTTTTTTATATTTTTTTTTCTTTTTTTATTTTTTTACTGATTTTCCCCCCAAATGATGTGCATGCTCAGGCATATAAGCATACATGGTAGCTACGCCACTGGCAGTGTACAATTTACTACTCAAGTCTAAGATTGCTCGTGATCTTGGGGCTTGGTCTCCCTAATGCTGTGATAATGCATTAGATTTCCATGATATTAGTGGAATGTAATGGATGTAATATATTTGTTATATTTATTTTTATTAATCATTAGGAATAAACTTAGCAATGATATAAAGAAGTAAACTTAGAGACTTGAAATTGCAATACAATATATTGGTACTTTTTACAGAGTCCACCCCAAATTCATTGAGATCTAGCCGCAACAGAATGGGAAAACGGGACATCTTGACCCACAGAGAAAACACTGAGTATTTTGAACAAGGTAAATGAATTAAACTAAATGTTGCAATGTTATTATGTGATCCTGGGGCTTGGTCTCCTTAATGCTGGGATAATGTATTTGATTTCCATGATATGAGTGGAATGTAATGGATGTACCGGTAATATATTTGTAATATTTATTTTAATTAGTCATAAGGAATAAAATTTGCAATGATTTAAAAAGTAAATGTTGAAGCTTGTATTTACAATACAATATATTAGTACTTTTATACAGAGTCCACCACAGATTTATTGAGAGCTAGCCGCAACGCAATGGAAAAACAGGACATCTTGAACCTCAGAGAAAACAGTGAGCATTTTGAACAAAGTAAATGAATTAGAATCAAAGTTGCAACGTTATTATGTATAACAATTAACATGTTTGTCTGGTCTCCCTAATGCTGTGATAATGCATTTGATTTCCATGATATGAGTGGAATGTAATGGATGTAATAAATTCTCCTATATGTAATAATATTCCTAAATATAAATACACTGTGTTAGAGTAAAATCCCAAGAGATCCGAATATCAACATGGTGTGTAATTTTGAAGCGAGCAAAGAAGTGTTGATTCCTTCAATAATATGAATTAAATATTTAGATGAAAAGTATTTACAGCCTCAGAATGGTTTGTTATGAATAATTTGACTGTTATTTTCAATACAACTTCTTTATTTTTCTCAAAAATCGATTCGGAGCGATTCTGCAATTTTCTGCTACATTACGGGTATATGGGAGGCATTCCTGTCAGATTATTATAACTAAGCAGAGTGTAGTGAAATTAATAGCATTATTGTAGGCTTAAAGCTTGGTTCTGTAATTGTAAACAATACGGTGCGTCGATGTAGTGAATGTCCGATATCATATGCAATGTCAACCCGTGCACGCACGGGTCAAAGTCTAGTAAGAATAATTAATTTTGACTTGTGAAAGAAAGTAATCATTTTAAGATTGATAAAGCCACAAAAGGGGCAACTGTTTCTTTAAAAGATTTCTTGTTTTAAACTTTATTTATGCAATAACGATTCTTTGATCTTTTGCAGTTCCATACCATTGTTTTCCCTCTCTCAGTTCCTGTGATTAAAGAAGTCAACTTGATAGGTTTGTTTCAATCTATTTTGTGAATGTTTTTCTTGTTTGATAATAGGATAGTCATACATATGTAGCTGCAACAATGTAGCCCTCTCCGATTTTTTATAACTGATGTTTACTCCCCCCCCCCCCTCCCCCCCAAAAAAAAACAAAAAAAAAAAAACAGGAGAGGGCTACATTATTGCAGCTAGGTGTTAGGCTTCTGGCTTTTGAATGACAATGTATAGATGGAGTTATTTCCTTGTGACTTGTGACAGAGGCTGTAGTGCACAATTCCATTTGACTTTCAAGAAATGTTCAGATAGTAATGAAAATGTAAAGTGTTTAATAACATTTGCTGAGTACCACTTTCAATACTGTAAAAGGGATTATTTACATGTAAGGGAAAATTTACACTTAAGCTTAAAACTGGGTAAAATACCCCCACATTTGCATATGGGCAGTGCTTTAGTGTGGTAAATCACTGTGTATGTATTTCTTTTTCTTTTTTCTTCATTAAATAATTTTTGTATTTGTATACATTTTTGAAATTTTATCTAAAAGGGTGAGTGTCGGAGTTACATGTGCACAATCCTAAAGGTCCAATTACAGCACCTGAATCACATGTGACTGAAGAAGATTTGATGTCCAAACCCTGCGAGAGTGGAAATGCAAATGCATCGGATGTTACACCACAAGGTGATCAGTCTTTTTTTTATTTGTGTGAATCTGTGTGTGGTAGTGGTGGGGGGGGGGGGGGGGTAATAGAAGTCATATTATTGAAATGATAAAAACTTTTCTCAATAATTTTCTTTCTTTCTTTAAGATGACAATGGTACCGGTACATTGATTTGCATCGTTTAATAATTAAAACCCATCCATAATGTTTGCTCTTTTCATTACGTTTTATGCATGCCTGTCCTTAGTATTTGCAAAGTAAGATATTCATGATATTGTTATTACAGAGTGCTTCTTTGAGATCGAAGATGATAATGGAACTAAAGTTCTTGCAAGCCCAGTTGCAGCCAAGAAGACTAAAAGCAGCTCAGGTGATATATCTTTGTTGCTTGGTCTATCTATCCACAATTTGATGAATTAGCAATTTTTAGGTCACCTGAGTTTATTGCAATCCGTTTTCGTCCGTTATCATGCATCGTGCCTTAACAATTTTACATTTTTAACTTCTTCTTAAAAACTACAGGGCTGATTATTACCATTTTTGATGTGAGGCATCTCTATGGTGAGAGGAATCTAAATTGTAAAATTCATGGCTCTACTACCCCCGGGGCACCACATGTGGGGCCAAATTTGCAAAAAAAGAGCCAAATTTTAAAAAATATTCTTCTCTATTCTCACACATGTTAGGAAAAAACTGGTTGCATAGTTATAATGTCCATGAAGCCCGCTACATTAATTGTGAAATTCATGGCCCCTGGGTCAGGGGTTCAGGCTCTAGAATGGGGCCAGTATGGCCATATTGTATATATGTATTTAATCTTAGAAAATCTTCTTCTCTACCCCATATATATTTGTTAAAACTAAATGCATGATTATGATGTCCATATTGTGAAATTCATGACCCCTGGGTCAGTGGTTCAGGCTCTAGGGTGGGGCCAATATGGCCATATAGTAAAAATGTATTAAATCTTAGAAAATCTTCTTTTCTACTCCCATATAAATATATATATATATCTGGTTATAAAGTCCATGAAGCCCTCTACCAAAATTGTGAAATTTATGACCCCCGGGTCAGGGGTTCAGGCTCTAGGGTGGGGCCAATATGGCCATATAGTAAAATGTTTTAAATCTTAAAAAATCTTCTTCTCTACTCCCACACATGTGGGCAAAAAACTGAATACATGGTTACGATGTCCACTAACTCCTCTACCTAAATTGTAAAATTCATGGCCCCTGGGTCAGGGGTTCAGGACATGAGGGGGGAGGCAATATAGTGTTAATGCATATAATGTTATAACATTTTCTTCTCTATTCTCACACATCTGTATAAAAAACTGACCTATAATTATGTTTACCAGGAAGTCCTCTGCTGAAATTTTAATTTTCATGTCCCCTGGAGTATGGGTTTTAACTCTAGGGCAGGGCCAAAATGGATGTATAGGTGTTATTGCATATAATGTTAAATAATTATCCTTTTTACTCCCACACACCTGAAAGGAAACTGAATTCATGATTTTGTAGACCCGATCTTTTAAGTTTTTTGCCAAAATTGTAGGTTTCACAGTTCTTTTTGAAAGATTTCAGGCAGGGAGGTGGCCGTCATTACTAATTTATAATTTTTCTACTCCAGAATAAAACCTAATTAATTAAATGCATATATATGAGACTCCTCGACAAGTTTGTGTATGGGTTATATGCTACTCAGGTGACCGTTACAGGAATAGAAACAAATTTCTCATGGAGATTTATAATGTGAAATGTTTACATCTTTTCACCATTCGGAACCCACTTGAAATACCTCATACAATTTTTCAATTATGTCATCCAGGCTATTTCATGGCCGATGCAATGCAAAATCCCTATAGGCTTTCTATTTTGGGTTGTGTATTGAAGCCTAAAGCGGTAGAGGGGGCATTTCAAAACATATAATCTTGACATATAAGTGGATGAATGTAGTTCGAGCATGAATGTATTTATGAAAATCAAAATATTCAGCAAGAAGTAGTGGAAGCAAAAACCATACAGAGTATGGTATGCCTTGAATCTATACATAGGTATTATCCTTTTTACATGAATATGTAACAATATAATAATTCTGATTGTTCATATTATTTTTAAAATCTTTTCAAGGTAAAAGAGAAATCCAGGAGTTTTTGGAAAAACATGAAATGTATTCATTGGAACGGCTTGATGAGAGGACCAAATTTTTGAAGATTAGATCTAAAATCTTCAACGAGAGAAAAACAACAAGACTTAGGACATTTAAAAAATTAAATGAAATGAAATCAATGAAAAAGCAAACATGAATCTCATCATTTTACATATAATGTAACTGTAATGTAACAACAAGACGTAGGGCATGTATGATAATTTATTTTTACCTCACTGAGACGAAGTTCGGGGGAACTTATGCTATACTGCTGGCGTTGGCGTCCGGACCTGGTAAAAGTTTTTGTTGCAGGTCCTTTATCTTAGTTATTTCTTGTCCTATCTTCACCAAACTTGCATGGATGATGCATCTGGACCTTTTTATGAACTTGAAAAACTTGGATGCTGAATCTGGGCAATGAATTTTAGATGCTGGAGGTTAAGGTTTTTGGAACAGGTTAAAGTTTTTGGTGCAGGTGGCCTTTGATAGCAATTTCTAAATTACTACTGATCCAAACTTGCATGGATGATGCATCTTAAGATACTGATGCACCTGAAAGGCTTGTATGCTGAATCTTAGCCATAGGTTTCCGATGCTGGATGAGGTTATGTTTTTTGGAACAGGTCATATATTAAATTTATTTAGTACTATTTCAAACTTGCATAGTTGATTTAACTATAATATAAATGAATTGCAAAGGTAGCTTCAGATGCAGAGCCTGATCTTCATAATCAAGGATGCTAAAAATATATCTTAGTAATGACTGGTCCTAACTTAACCAAACTTGAATTGATGATGCGTCTTATGATACTGATGCATCTGGCAGGCTTGAATGCCGAATCTGAGTCATCGGTTTTGGATGCTGGATGAGGTTTAGTTATTTTGGAACAGGTCACATGATTTATAGACAATAGCTTGCATAGTTAATTTAACTATAATATAAATGAATCATAGAGGTTGCTTCAGTTTCAGATCCTGATCTCTATTATCAAGGATGTTTAAAAAGAATATCCTACCTCACTCTAACCTGATTGATAGATGTGTTTGTTGTTAAATGATATAACATGATTCATATGATATAGTATTGTCAGATTTGATACACTATTGTTTTATATGATACAATGTAATATCATATATTATATTATAAAAAGTTAGTAGGATATTGTATCAATATTTTTGTGCATAATGATATGATATTGTATCATTATATTGTAATGTAAAGTATTTTTTATTATGATGCAATGTTGTATAAAATGATAATGTATTATATTATATAAATAGTGCCTGTTTGGGAGGGTAACAGTTGAAATTGACACCCCGAGAAAACCATTGTCAACCGACGCGAAGCGGAGGTTGACAATGGTTTTCGAGTTATCCTCCCAAACAGGCACTATTTATTTTGTTATACTGAATGTCTTTTTTAAAATTTTTAAGAAAATTTTACTGCTTTTATATATAGGAATAACGTGAATTCTACAGCGAACCGTACGCGCATAATTTTCGCGCATGTAACATTTTTTAATGTTACCCATTGCCAAGTGCGTTGCTAACGCTGAGGGTAATAGTAAATATTATTAACTGCGTCTTAACCAATCAGATTTCAGTATTTAACATGAAAGTATAACAACATACAATATCATACTTAAGTATACAATATAATATAATGTGTTACAAAATTGTGATGTATTATGTGATATGACATTGTATCATATATTATGATATTGTATTATGTGATCAAATGCAATAATGTATTTAACATGACACTATGTCATATCATATGTTACAATATCATATTGCATCATTATTTATTACAGTATTTTATTTTTATTATTATATGTGTGTATCTTATATTAATATATGAAATGAACATATGATTATTATCCAATTTTTTAACATATGATATAGTAATATGATATTGTTTCGAAACAGTATCCATAGATATCCAAGATCATGAACTATGATTTTCAGGTAATATGATAAAGGTGGTCTCATAAAGGTGATGCTTTATAGAGGTGATGCCTCGTCTCGGTGCTTTGTAATCTGTGATTACCTTTGTTTCTTATAAGGCAAGAAAGTGGCCCCTAAACGTGATATGTATTGCAGACGACATCCTAATGTCTTTATGTTTGAAAATTTTGAATTTTTTTTAGCTGCATAATCCTGTTCGTCCTTTAATATTTTTTTTGCCATGATCAGTCATTTTTGCTCCCAGAGTAACTTTTAAACTTTGTCAATTTCTTACATGTGTACTTATTATCAATGTTATTTTTGTGAGTTTGAAAGCGATGAAATTCAAATGTCGCGATATGCATATTTTCTCTCTCGATCTACCCGCCATGATGTGTGACGTCATATGCGACCTCGAGCGAGAAGGTGCTGTTAGCCATCTATGTAATCGGATTAGATTTAACCGACAAATAAACTAAATATCACCTATTAAATTGCCGATAACGGGACATGATGGTGTTCTGTGCCTCCTGCGGGTGATTTAGCCACCGAAAATGGGGATTTGGACTGTTGTTTTTTTAAGTTTTCCATACGAAAGTATGCGGAAATCTTGTGTCAAATAGGGGTCTATCTGTCGACGAGAGGATTTATAAATAAACATTCAATTCATATATTATTAATTATATGGTACATTTAGTATTTATAGTTTCATAAATAAATCGTATTCATTTCTCAAAAAAAAAAAAAATAGAAGTTATGCCTGTGTACAAAACGCAAGTTCATCGGAGAAAAATAACGAGAGGGGACGCCATTTTGGATACCGCCTCGCTTCATTAGCTGTTTTCTTTTTCTTATTGTCAAACGATACATTCATGTACGCATCTGTTTTGTATGCATGATTTCTTCATTCATACATGTAGCTCACCTCTGCAGAAATCATAATTTTAGTACGGTAGGTGAGATTTCTGTGAGTTTTATTTTTTGTGGGAGAAGTCATGGATCGAGTTGTCGATATTGATTGTTTACTCGAGAAATAGACAAAGTTTGCTGATATACATTTATACGTAAATGGATAAAAAAAAATACGGAGATGGGATCTTACAGAAATAAACAATAATTAAGGAAAACGTTCTTGCCTGTTTTTATAATTCAGTGTAATATAGAGTAAACAATCTTAGAAAGTTGTGACCAGTTACTGCCGAAGAAACAAACTTCTTGTGCACCACAGTTTTACAATAATGAACATTCTGAGTCGTTAGGAACGCCAAAAACCAAGACTGTTGTAGATTTTAATAAATAAACACCTTTAACAGATTTATTTGAGCTACAATCCTTACTAAGTTGTGTTTACAATGTTTACACGTCGATCAATTTGATCATCATTGCCGACTTCATCTTCGCTTTTTCGGCAATATCATCGTTTTTTATCCGTACTAGTGGCTCAAACATGTACGACTGATTAATAAGATTCTTTTAATTAGTCAGCATGTAAAAAAAACAACTTATATGGTGAATGAATGTCAAAATTTAAAGAAGAAAATGCTAATCCTACAATTTGTTTACAATCAGCTGTTCGAAGAAGGTCGCATGTGACGTCACTGTACCACGTGACACGCTATCTAATTAACGAGTTTTTAAACGATCGGGGCTCTAATTTAAATTGATATTATGGCTAATTACCGCTTTTATACCGTTAACAAACTGTTAGGAGTAATTATTAGATACACAAGGATGCCAAAAAATGTAAAATGTCGTATACTTTAGAAACATGCGATGTGTCCTTTAACATTTATTAATGAATGGTTCATTCAATACGTGATCTTTGATCACCTTTTTTTATTGTTATATATGAATTATGAAGAATATTAAGTAAATCAATTTTAAAAGCTTTATTTTCTTGAAATGTATGAAATTTGAAATATGAAGGTTGAAAATAGATTATGAATATTTTGATTTCATAAATTTACAGATCCTTACATACATGATTTTGTTGCACAGAAAAAAATGAAACTGTTGTAATTGAACTGCAAGTTCACCAAAATAATGGACATGTTATGTACACTGAATTTTGAATGGAAATGATTGCTCTATTAATAAATTTGAAATGATTAATTGTTTAAACTTTCAAAATTGAACTAATGTTTACACCCTGGTCCATAAATTATAAATGAAATCTATTTGAAATTAGTTTTGATGATTAGTAAAGTTTGTTCATGAACTTGAAATGTTTTTTTTTTCATTTATTAATGTGAAATTCTAAAACACATTAGGATACATGTAGAATGGATTGAAATGAGAAGATAATCTTCAGTAGGGACGCAAATTTAAAATGCTACATATTTTCCCCATTTTCGCAAATTTCGTGACATGCGAAAAAAAACCGGACAGTGAAAATTAAAGGGCTTGGAAATCACAAATGTTATGGTTAAAAAAAAAGAATGGTCTACCTAAACCCTAATTAAGTAATATTAATAAAAATGTATTATCGGTATCCCATAGCCGCATAAGACAGTAGCAAAATATTAGAGGGACAATATAGTATATTTTTAAGGGCTAATAGTAATGAAAAATTAAAACAGATGTGAGATTATTGCCATTCCACAGACCTCTAAATGACCATCTATGAATATTAAAAGTCCAGACCATCAACTATGTGAGATATTAACAAAGCTTACATATACATGCACATGTACACAGTGACCTTGCATTATATCTTAATTCTATGTTGCGTGGCGATAAAAAATGATAGAGCACTTGCAAATCATGAAAATTATGGGAAAAAAGAATGGTCTACTTAAGCCATAAAAAATATATATGAAAATATATGCACGGTCTCCTTAAGCCTTATGAGAGAGTAACAAAATATAAAGGAGACCATTTTTGCTGTATTTTTTTAAGGACAAGATATATTGAAAAATTAAAACACATGTAAAGTTATTTGAATCTTGAAGACCTCTAAATGACTATTTGCAATAAAAAATATGCACATATAAAAATTTTGTATATTGTCTCCCTAAACTACATTTTAGGGTATGGTCTCCTCAATGCCTAAATCAGATTTATATATATATATATATATTATCTTTTAACAAGTAACCTGAGTGCACATTCAACATGTATTTTTAGTTTTGTTTTGCTTTTATATTTTCTTAAAACAAACGATCTGTCGCCTCCAAACTTGCCCTGTATAACTTGTTGTCTTACGTCCGTCTTGCTGAAATGTGTACATGTCGTTCAGCATTTTGACGTCCATTGATATCGTTCAGGGTTTCTTTTTTCGACTTATTGTCATCATACTTGTTAAGGTCTTCCGTTGGAAACGGAAGACCTTATTGTTTTTGCTTTGTTTCTTTTCCTCTATTATTATTAAGGTCTTCCGTTGGAAACGGAAGACCTTATTGTTTTTGCTTTGTTTCTTTTCCTCTATTATTATTAAGGTCTTCCGTTTCCAACGGAAGACCTTATTGTTATTGCTTTGTTTCTTTTCCTCTATTATTATTATTCTTTTTTTTTTCTCCCACGTTTTCTCAAAAACGCTTCAGCTGATTTTAATAAAACTTTCAGATCTTGTTTATGACAAAATTTGTAAGACAATTACGTGGGATTTTTTCGGTCAACACTTCCGGTCCCAAGATATTAAAGATTTTATGTTTTTGCTTGTTCACGAGTTATCTTCAAAAGTATTTAAGGTAGAACTTTTAAATTTTCAGGGATGGTAGAGAGTGTCCAGCCGCAGTGTACTACGAATATCCGAACGTCCGCCGTCACTTTCGGTCGTTACCGGAAGGAAACCAAAAAAGTCATTTTTTAACTTTTTTGTTTTGAAATTGTTTTTATGTTACTAATCGATAGAGACACATAAATAACTTCAGAATATGAAATCCGTTTTAAAATCGATCAACGCATTCTCGAGATTTTAGGCTTGAAGCGAGAGTCCGCGTAGCTCAGTCGCTTAAGTGGTGGACTTGTGCCCTGGCGACCCGGGTTCAGTTCCCGAGTGTCGAACGTTTTTTCTTTCTTAATTGAGGTTTGTTTAACGATTTTATCTTTAAAATGGTGGATTTTAATGTTTTCCGTTTTATATTTATTGTTAATAAGAATAATAGTATTTTTTTTTCATTACAAATAGATAGCTTGTTTCTATCAGCAGTTCGCTAAATTCAAACGCTCGTCGCATCCAGGCATCAAAGACGTGCCGCCGAAGTACCCCTGCAGTACGCTGGGTCGCTTTGCTGGCATCAAAGAAATGCCGCCATCTCAATGACACACACAAGATTTAGCAATGCACCCACGTTTAAATAAGTATTCAACAGTACCTGAAAAGGAGGACTGATTAGTATTTATTCACATATATAGATACACGCATGCATGTATATAAATGTGTTTATTGACATACGTTGCTAATATACTGATTCCCTAAACACTATAAAAAAACTAGAAAATCTCTCTCTCTCTCTCTCTCTCTCTCTCTCTCTCTCTTTCTCTCTCTCTCTCTCAAGTACAAATGTTTTAGCATTAAAATAAGAACTAGTACAGGTAACATGCAGTAAATTGGATAGAGGCTAAATCTACATTGCCGTCCAAAAATCCTAAACATGTATTTATTTCAAGTTACGGGATAATGTCTATGGATTCAAATAATTTGAAATTCATTGTTTAATGATTGTCTTCATACTGATTTGAAGTCAACGCTAAAAAGTCATTTTTATTAAAGATAGTGGACTTTTTCCTTTTTTTGTGCATGTCTATATACTGATACAAATCTGTTGCCTGTCTGGGATTAAGAAAAACATCCAAAGTTTATACACGTAACTATACAAACGAACGGGTGACTGCGACAAGGTTTGAACACTGACCAGCCGTTTATGAGTGTTTGAGCCTAAGAATAAATAGATGTAAAAAAAAAAATCAAAAGTTACATCTTTCAAACAACGCTTCTATATTGTTCTAACATATGTATTTTATTTAGAAATTGTGTAATATGTGATATTTAGAATTTAATATAGAAGTCACCGACTGACCTCCCCCCCCCATTCATAAAATCATTTAGTTTTTCTGGCCCGATTTCCCTTGATCTTTGATCGTGGGCCTTTAATTTCAACTAAGTACCATTCTAGATTACTGTACTAATTACCAGACCAATTTGTTCATTATTAACAGAGTTATGAAGTTTTTGGCATTTGAGTTTCAATGGTCGTGATTGACATGTACTGTAAAAAAAAACTCATAACTCCCAAGCCCTTCACTCAATCCTAATGAAAATTCGTGAAAATGAACCTCGGACACCATTCTGATTTTCTGCCAAATATGCAGCGGATTGAACAATCAAGACGAAATTCACGAGATTAAACGGCGCTTATTGCCTATACTGGGAAATTAAATTTACACAGTACACGCACCGACCCCCCCCCCTCCTCCTTTTCACAAAATAATTTAGTTTTTCTGGCCTGATTTTACTGGATCTTTCGACTTGAACCTTTATTTTCAACCTAGTTCAATTCTAGATTACTGTACTACAAGTAATGACCGAATCCGAGATCCACACCTCAAAATTCTATTTTCGATTTATTTACGACGAAAATCAAGCTCAGGTCTTTTCGTACACCCCCCCCCCCCCATCCAGACACAAACACGCATCAATATTTCAAATGACCTCGCACTGTTACCAAACCTGAATAGTCAGACATCTTACACGTTGTTTTTCATCTCATACAAAAACTCAGCTCTTCTCCCGGGCGGAAACGCCCCAAATTCAAAGACAAATTCGGGAATTATTTTGCGTCAGCCATGTTTTGAGACATCTGCAAAGGCTGTGTGTTCTAATCTCGCCGGAGCCAAGATTTGTTCTTTCTCTCTATTTCTTTCTCTCCTTTTTATTTAATTTTCTAACTTAAATATTCAACATAAAAGGGTTGTTGGACTAAAGTTCAAGTTGAAAAACACTTTTCAATTAAGATTTAGACAAAAACAGTCTTTTATTATTAGGGTCTTCCGTCTTCAGCGGAAGACCCTTCTATTCTTATTGTTATCAGGCCCTTCCGTTTACAAAGGAAGACCCTCTTTTTTTTCTCCGGATTCTTTTTATAAAAGGTTATTAGACGTGTTATTAGGTCAAAATACCTCTTATTTAATATAAAATAAAATGGGGCTGGTCCTTCAAATTAGGGATCCAACGGGGTGTATAATTCTTCATCCATCGCTCTTTAAGATCACATCTGCATTTCCTGATATGTTTCGTTGATGAAGAGAAAAGGAAAGGTCATTTCCTCTTCTAAAAATCGGACTGAAGACCTCCTCGTTGCTCGCAACGAGATCGTGTCTAGTTAAGGTCTTCCGTTTCCAACGGAAGACCTTCTTGTTATTGCTTTGTTTCTTTTTCACTATTATTACGGTCTTCCGTTTCCAACGGAAGACCTTATTGTTATTGCTTTGATTCTTTTCCTCTATTATTATTATTATTATTCTTTTTCTTTTCTCCCACGTTTTCTCAAAAATGCTTCAGCCGATTTTCATGAAATTTTCAGATCTTATTCATGACAAAATTTGTAAGAAAATTACACGAGCTTTTTTTGATCGTCACTTCCGGTACCGAGGTATTAAAGATTTTACGTTTTTGCTTGTTCACGATTTTTCTCAAAAAGTATTTAAGATAGAACCTTCAAATTTTCAGAGATGGTAGAGAGTGAACGGCCGCAGTGCCCTTTGCATATCCGAACGTCCGCCGTCACTTCCGGTCGTCACCGGAAGGAAATGAAAAACCTTCATTTTTCAAATTTTTTGAACTTGAATTTTATTTATGTTTTTATTCGATAGAGACACTTAAAACACTTCAGAATATGAAATTCGTTTTTAAATCGATCCACGCATTCCCGAGATTTTGAGCTCAAAAGTTCTGAAGCGAGGGTCCGCGTAGCTCAGTCGTTAGAGTGGTGGACTTGTGCCCAGGCGACCCGGGTTCCGTCCCCAAGTGCCGATTATATTTCTTCCCTAATTTTGTTTTGTTTAATGATTTTATCTTTAAAATGATGGTTTTTATTGTTTTCCGTTTTATTTTTATATTAATAAAGATAATAACAGCTTTTTTAGTACAAATATAGAGATCGTTTCTGTCAGCAGTTGGCTTAATTCAGACGCTCGTCGCATCGCAAGCATCAAAGACATGCCGCCGAAGCTCTTTGCAGTACGACTGCATTAGAGTTCACTGGGTCGCTTTGCCGGCATCAAAAAAATGCCGCCATCTCCTTGACTGTATGCACACAACATTTACTTAGCAATGCACAAACGTTATTCTACATGGCTTTAAAATGAGGACTGATTAGTATTTATTTACATAATTATACAGATTAACGCATGCATGAATACATGCGTTTATTGACATAGGTTGCTTATATATTAATTTCCAGAACACTATAAAACACTATGAAATCTCTCTCTCTCTCTCTCTCTCTCTCTCTCTCTCTCTCTCTCTCTCTCTCTCTCTCTCTCTCTCTCTCTCTAAAGTACAACTGTTTAAGCATTTGAATAAGAACTAATACAAGTAACATGCAGTAAATTGGATAGAGGCTAAATGTACACTGCGCACAAAAATTATACAGGTATTTATTTTAAGTAACGGGATAATGTCTATGGATTCAAATAATTTGAAATTCATTGTTTAATGATTGTTTTCTTACTGATTGGAAGTCAACGCTAAAAAGTCATTTTTATTACAGATGGTGTACTTTTTTCTCTTTTTTTTGTGCATGTCTATATACTGATACAAATCTGTTGCCTGTCTGGGATTAAGGAAAACCTCCAAAGTTTATACACGTAACTATACAAACGAACGGGTGACTGCGACAAGGTTTGAAAATTGACCACCCATTTATGAGTGTTTGAGCCTAAGAATAAACAGATGTAAAAAAAAAAATCAAAAGTTACATCTTTCAAACAACGCTTATACATTGTTCTAACATATTTATTTTATTTAGAAATTGTACATGTGTAATATGTGATATTAAGAATTTAATAATCTACGTTTAATGTAGAAGTCACCGACCGACCGACCGACACCCCCCCCCCCCCCCCCCATTCATAGAATCATTTAGTTTTTCTGGCCCGATTTTACTTGTATTAATAACAGAGTTACGAAGCTTTTGGCATTTGAGTTTCAATTGTCGTGTTTGACATGTACTGTAAAAAAAAATTCTAACTCCCAAGCCCTTCACTCAATCCTACTGAAAATTCGTGAAAATGAACCTCGGACCACATTCTTATCGTCTGTTAAATATGCAGCGGATTGAAGAATTAAGACGAAATTCCTGAGATTAAACGACGCTTATTGCCTATACGTGGAAATTAAATTTACACAGTACACGCAACGACCCCCCCTCCTTCCTATTCACAAAATCATGTAGTTTTTCTGGCCTGATTTTACTGGATCTTTCATCTTGAACCTTTATTTTCAACCTAGTTCAATTCTAGAATTCTGTTCTAATGACCAGACCTATTCGTTCATTTTTAAGAGAGTTATGATTTTTTGGGCATTTGAGTTTCGATTGGCGTGCTTGACATGTACTGTAGAAAAAAATTCTAACTCCCGAGCCCCTTACTCAATCCTAATGAAATTTTGTGTAAATGTATCTCGGACCCCATTCTTATTGTCTGCCAAATATGCAGCGGATTGAACAATTAGGAAGAAATTCCTGAGATCAAACGGCGAGTATAGCCTGTACGGGGACTTAAAATTTACACAGTACATGGGATGTAAGCAGCCGCGTAATATTTCTGTTGCATGTATATTTCTTGTTTTCCGTTTAATCTGTATCTATGATAGCGTGTGAAATACTTATGAATGTTAGAACTGTGGAAATTACTGTCATCAAATTTTTACCGAATAAATAAACGTGTTTCTTATTTCGTTATTTCTACATTTATAAAGATTTTATTAATCCTGCTGAAATAGAACAGTCAAACATAATAGTAAACGGCACAAAAAAAAATCTCAACACTGAAATACATGGGTAAAATGCATCAGTCATTGTTTTAGGACTTCCCCTAATTGTTGTTAACCGAATCCGAGATCCACACCTCAAAATTCTATTTTCGATTTATTTAAGCCGAAAATCAAGCACAGGTCTTTTCACCCCCTCCAGACACAAACACGCATCAATATTTCAAATGACCTCGCACTGTTACCAAACCTGAATAGTCAGACATCTTACACGTTGTTTTTCATCTCATACAAAAACTCAGCTCCTCTCCCGTGCGGAAACGCCCCAAATTCAAAGACAAATTCGGGAATTATTTCGCGTCAGCCATGTTTTGAGACACCTGCAAGGGCTGTGTGTTCTAATTTCACCGGAGCCAAGATTTGTTCTTTCTCTCTATTTCTTTCTCTCCTTTTTATTTAATTTTCTAACTAAAATATTCAACATAAAAGGATTGTTGAACTGTAGTAGAAGTTAAAAAACACTCTTCAATTAAGATTTAGACAAAAACAGTCTTTTATCATTAGGGTCTTCCGTCTTCAGCGGAAGACCCTCTATTCTAATTGTTATTAGGGTCTTCCGTTTACAAAGGTAGACCCTCTTTTTTTCTTCGGTTTCTTTCTATTTCAGGTCATTAGACCTGTTATTAGGTCAAAAGACCTCTTATTTAATATGAAATAAAATTGGGCTGGTCCTTCAAATTAGGGATCCAACGGGGTGTATAATCCTTCATCCATCGCTCTTTTAGATCACATCTGCATTTCCTGATATGTTTCGTTGATGAAAATAAAAGGCAAGGTCATTTCCTCTTCTAAAAAACAGACGGAAGACCTCCTCGTTGCTCGCAACGAGATCGTGTCTAGTTTTTATTCTTTTTTTTTTTCTGTCACGTTTTCTCAAAAATGCTTCAGCCAATTTTCATGAAATTTTCAGATCTTATTCATGACAAAATTTGTAAGAAAAGTACACGGACTTTTTTTGGTCGTCACTTCCGGTACCAAGAAATTAAAGTTTTTACGTTTTTGCTTGTTCACGATTTTTCTCAAAAAGTATTTACGATAGAACCTTCAAATTTTCAGAGAAGGTAGAGAGTGAACGGCCGCAGTGCCCTTTGCATATCAGAACGTCCGCCGTTACTTCCGGTCGTCACCGGAAGGAAATGAAAAACCTTAATTTTTCAAATTTTTAGATTTGAATTTTATTTATGTTTTTATTCGATAGAGACACTTAAAACACTTCAGAATATGAAATTCGTTTTTGAATCGATCCACGCATTCCCGAGATTTTGAGCTCAAAAGTTCTGAAGCGAGGGTCCGCGTAGCTCAGTCGTTAGAGTGGTGGACTTGTGCCCAGGCGACCCGGGTTCCGTCCCCAAGTGCCGATTATATTTCTTCCCTAATTTTGTTTTGTTTAATGATTTTATCTTTAAAATGATGGTTTTTATTGTTTTCCGTTTTATTTTTATATTAATAAAGATAATAACAGCTTTTTTAGTACAAATATAGAGATCGTTTCTGTCAGCAGTTGGCTTAATTCAGACGCTCGTCGCATCGCAAGCATCAAAGACATGCCGCCGAAGCTCTTTGCAGTACGACTGCATTAGAGTTCACTGGGTCGCTTTGCCGGCATCAAAAAAATGCCGCCATCTCCTTGACTGTATGCACACAACATTTACTTAGCAATGCACAAACGTTATTCTACATGGCTTTAAAATGAGGACTGATTAGTATTTATTTACATAATTATACAGATTAACGCATGCATGAATACATGCGTTTATTGACATAGGTTGCTTATATATTAATTTCCAGAACACTATAAAACACTATGAAATCTCTCTCTCTCTCTCTCTCTCTCTCTCTCTCTCTCTCTCTCTCTCTCTCTCTCTCTAAAGTACAACTGTTTAAGCATTTGAATAAGAACTAATACAAGTAACATGCAGTAAATTGGATAGAGGCTAAATGTACACTGCGCACAAAAATTATACAGGTATTTATTTTAAGTAACGGGATAATGTCTATGGATTCAAATAATTTGAAATTCATTGTTTAATGATTGTTTTCTTACTGATTGGAAGTCAACGCTAAAAAGTCATTTTTATTACAGATGGTGTACTTTTTTCTCTTTTTTTTGTGCATGTCTATATACTGATACAAATCTGTTGCCTGTCTGGGATTAAGAAAAACCTCCAAAGTTTATACACGTAACTATACAAACGAACGGGTGACTGCGACAAGGTTTGAAAATTGACCACCCATTTATGAGTGTTTGAGCCTAAGAATAAACAGATGTAAAAAAAAAATCAAAAGTTACATCTTTCAAACAACGCTTATACATTGTTCTAACATATTTATTTTATTTAGAAATTGTACATGTGTAATATGTGATATTAAGAATTTAATAATCTACGTTTAATATAGAAGTCACCGACCGACCGACCGACACCCCCCCCCCCCATTCATAGAATCATTTAGTTTTTCTGGCCCGATTTTACTTGTATTAATAACAGAGTTACGAAGCTTTTGGCATTTGAGTTTCAATTGTCGTGTTTGACATGTACTGTAAAAAAAAATTCTAACTCCCAAGCCCTTCACTCAATCCTACTGAAAATTCGTGAAAATGAACCTCGGACCACATTCTTATCGTCTGTTAAATATGCAGCGGATTGAAGAATTAAGACGAAATTCCTGAGATTAAACGACGCTTATTGCCTATACGTGGAAATTAAATTTACACAGTACACGCAACGACCCCCCCCTCCTTCCTATTCACAAAATCATGTAGTTTTTCTGGCCTGATTTTACTGGATCTTTCATCTTGAACCTTTATTTTCAACCTAGTTCAATTCTAGAATTCTGTTCTAATGACCAGACCTATTCGTTCATTTTTAAGAGAGTTATGATTTTTTGGGCATTTGAGTTTCGATTGGCGTGCTTGACATGTACTGTAGAAAAAAATTCTAACTCCCGAGCCCCTTACTCAATCCTAATGAAATTTTGTGTAAATGTATCTCGGACCCCATTCTTATTGTCTGCCAAATATGCAGCGGATTGAACAATTAGGAAGAAATTCCTGGGATCAAACGGCGAGTATAGCCTGTACGGGGACTTAAAATTTACACAGTACATGGGATGTAAGCAGCCGCGTAATATTTCTGTTGCATGTATATTTCTTGTTTTCCGTTTAATCTGTATCTACGATAGCGTGTGAAATACTTATGAATGTTAGAACTGTGGAAATTACTGTCATCAAATTTTTACCGAATAAATAAACGTGTTTCTTATTTCGTTATTTCTACATTTATAAAGATTTTATTAATCCTGCTGAAATAGAACAGTCAAACATAATAGTAAACGGCACAAAAAAAAATCTCAACACTGAAATACATGGGTAAAATGCATCAGTCATTGTTTTAGGACTTCCCCTAATTGTTGTTAACCGAATCCGAGATCCACACCTCAAAATTCTATTTTCGATTTATTTAAGCCGAAAATCAAGCACAGGTCTTTTCACCCCCTCCAGACACAAACACGCATCAATATTTCAAATGACCTCGCACTGTTACCAAACCTGAATAGTCAGACATCTTACACGTTGTTTTTCATCTCATACAAAAACTCAGCTCCTCTCCCGTGCGGAAACGCCCCAAATTCAAAGACAAATTCGGGAATTATTTCGCGTCAGCCATGTTTTGAGACACCTGCAAGGGCTGTGTGTTCTAATTTCATCGGAGCCAAGATTTGTTCTTTCTCTCTATTTCTTTCTCTCCTTTTTATTTAATTTTCTAACTAAAATATTCAACATAAAAGGATTGTTGAACTGTAGTAGAAGTTAAAAAACACTCTTCAATTAAGATTTAGACAAAAACAGTCTTTTATCATTAGGGTCTTCCGTCTTCAGCGGAAGACCCTCTATTCTAATTGTTATTAGGGTCTTCCGTTTACAAAGGTAGACCCTCTTTTTTTCTTCGGTTTCTTTCTATTTCAGGTCATTAGACCTGTTATTAGGTCAAAAGACCTCTTATTTAATATGAAATAAAATTGGGCTGGTCCTTGAAATTAGGGATCCAACGGGGTGTATAATCCTTCATCCATCGCTCTTTTAGATCACATCTGCATTTCCTGATATGTTTCGTTGATGAAAATAAAAGGCAAGGTCATTTCCTCTTCTAAAAAACAGACGGAAGACCTCCTCGTTGCTCGCAACGAGATCGTGTCTAGTTTTTATTCTTTTTTTTTTTCTGTCACGTTTTCTCAAAAATGCTTCAGCCAATTTTCATGAAATTTTCAGATCTTATTCATGACAAAATTTGTAAGAAAAGTACACGGACTTTTTTTGGTCGACACTTCCGGTACTAATAAATTAAAGTTTTTACGTTTTTGCTTGTTCACGATTTTTCTCAAAAAGTATTTACGATAGAACCTTCAAATTTTCAGAGAAGGTAGAGAGTGAACGGCCGCAGTGCCCTTCGCATATCAGAACGTCCGCCGTTACTTCCGGTCGTCACCGGAAGGAAATGAAAAACCTTAATTTTTCAAATTTTTAGATTTGAATTTTATTTATGTTTTTATTCGATAGAGACGCTTTAAACACTTCAGAATATGAAATTTGTGTTAAAATCGATTCAGGCATTCCCGAGATTTTGAGTTCAAAAGTTCTGAAGCGAGAGTCCGCGTAGCTCAGTCGTTAGAGTGTTGGACTTGTGCCCAGGCGACCCGGGTTCCATCTCCGAGTGCCGATTATTTTTTCTTCCCTAATTTTGTTTTCTTTAACGATTTTACCTTTAAGATGATTTCCGTTTTATTTTTATCATAAATAAAAATAATAACAGCTTTTTTAGTACAAATATAGAGCTCGTTTTTGTCAGCAGTTCGCATCGCCGCCATCAAAGACATGCCGCCGAAGCGCCCCTGCAGTACGACCGCATTAGAGTTCACTGGGTCGCTTTGCCGGCATCAAAGAAATGCCGCCATCTCAATGCTGTATGCACACAACATTTAGCAATGCACCAACGTTATTCTACATGGCTTTAAAAGGAGGACTTATTAGTATTTGTTCACATATATAGATACACGCTTGCATGTATGCATGCGTTTATTGACATACGTTGCTGATATACTGATTCCCTAAACACTACACAAAAACTAGAAAATCTCTCTCTCTCTCTCTCTCTCTCTCTCTCTCTCTCTCTCTCTCTCTCTCTCTCAAGTACATAAGAACTAAGTACAGGTAACATGCAGTAAATTGGATAGAGTCTAAATGTACATTGGCGTCCAAAAATTATACCTGTATTTATTTCAGGTTACGGGATAATGTCTATGGATTCAAATAATTTGAAATTCATTGTTAAATGATTGTTTTCTTACTGATTGGAAGTCAACGCTAAAAAGTCATTTTTATTAAAGATGGTGTACTTTTTCCTTTTTTTGTGCATGTCTATATACTGATACAAATCTGTTGCCTGTCGGGATTAAGAAAAACCTCCGAAATTTATACAAGTAACTATACAAACGAACGGATGACTGCGACAAGGTTTAAAAACTGACCACCCGTTTATGAGTGTTTGAGCCTAAGAATAAATAGATGTAGAAAAAAAAATCAATAGTTACATCTGTCAAACAACGCTTATATATTGTTCTAACATATGCATTTTATTTAGATATTGTGTAATATGTGATATTTAGAATTTAATATTCTACGTTTAATAAAGCAGTCAACGACCGACCCCCCCCCCTCTCAATTCATAAAATCATTTAGTTTTTCTGGCCCGATTTTACTTGATCTTTGATCTTGGGCCTTTAATTTTAACTAATTACCATTCTAGATAACTGTACTAATTACCAGACCAATTCGTTCATTAATAACAGAGTTATGAAGTTTTTGGCATTTGAGTTTCAATTGTCGTGTTTGACATGTACTATAAAAAAAATTCTAACTTTCAAGCCCTTCGCTCAATCCTAATGAAAATTTGTGAAAATGATCCTTGGACCCCATTCTTATTGTCAGTGAAATATGCAGCGGATTGAACAATTAAGACTAAATTCCTGAAAAAATGAAACGGTGCTTATTGCCTATACCTGGAAATTAAATTTACACAGTACACGCACCGACCCCCCCCCCCGCCCCGCCCCTTCCTATTCACTAAATCATTTAGTTTTCCTTGCCTTATTTTACTGGATCTGTCATCTTGAACCTTTATTTTCAACCTAGTTCAAGTCTAGATTACTGTACTAATGACCAGACCTATTCGTTCATTTTTAAGAGAGATATGAATTTTTGGGCATTCGAGTTTCGATTGGCGTGCTTGACATGTACTGTAGAAAAAAATTCTAACTCCCGAGCCCCTTACTCAATCCTAATGAAATTTTGTGTAAATGTACCTCGGACCCCATTCTTATTGTCTGCCATATATGCAGCGGATTGAACAATTAAGAAGAAATTTCTGAGATCAAACGGCGAGTATAGCCTGTACGGGGACTTAAAATTTACACAGTACAAGGGATGTAAGCAGCCGCATAATATTTCTGTTGCATGTATATTTCTTGTTTTCCGTTTAGTGTGTATCTACGATAGCGTGTGGACTACTTATGAATGTTAGAACTGTGGAAATTACTGTCATCGAATTTTTACCGAATAAATTTACGTGTTACTGATTTCGTTATTTCTACATTAATAAAGATTTTATCAATCCTGCTGAAATAAAACAGTCAAACATAACAGTAAACGACACGAAAAAACATTCTCAACACTGAAATACATGGGTAAAATGCATCAGTCATTGTTTTAGGACTTCCCCTTATTGTTGTTAACCGAATCCGAGATCCACACCTCAAAATTCTATTTTCGATTTATTTAAGACGAAAATAAAGCTCGGGTCTTTTCACCCCTCCCCCCTCCAGACACAAACACGCATTAATATTTCAAATGACCTCGCACTGTTACCAAACCTGAATAGTCAGACATATTACACGTTGTTTTTCATCTCATACAAAAACTCAGCTCCTCTCCCGGGCGGAAACTCCCAAAATTCAAAGACAAATTCGGGAATTATTTCGCGTCAGCCATGTTTTGAGACACCTGCAAAGGCTGTGTGTTCTAATCTCGCCGAAGCCAACATTTGTTCTTTCTATCTATTTCTTTCTCTCCTTTTTGTCTAATTTTCTAACTAAAATATTCAAAACTAGACACGATCTCGTTGCGAGCAACGAAGAGGTCTTCCGTCCGATTTTTAGAAGAGGAAATGACCTTGCCTTTCATTTTCATCAACGAAACATATCAGGAAATGCAGATGTGATCTAAAAGAGCGATGGATGAAGGATTACACACCCTGTTGGATCCCTAATTTAAAGGACCAGCCCCATTTTATTTCATATTAAATAATAGGTCTTTTGACCTAATAACAGGTCTAATGACCTGTAATAAAAAGAAACGGAAGAAAAAAAGAGGGTCTGCCTTTGTAACCGGAAGACCCTAATAACTATACGAATAGAAGGGTGTTCCGCTGAAGACGGAAGACCCTAATAATAAAAAAACTGTTTTTGTCTAAATCTTAATTGAAGAGTGTTTTTCAACTTGTACTACAGTCCAACAACCATTTTATGTTGAATATTTTAGTTAGAAAAAGAAATAAAAAGGAATGAAAGTAATAGAGAGAAAGAACAAATCTTGGCTCCGGCGAGATTAGAACACACAACCTTTGCAGGTGTCTCAAAACTTGGCTGACGCGAAATAATTCCCGAATTTGTCTTTGAATTTGGGGCGTTTTCGCCCGGAAGAGGAGCTGAGTTTTTGTATGAGATGAAAAACGTGTAAGATGTCTGACTATTCAGGTTTGGTAACAGTGCGAGGTCATTTGAAATATTGATGCGTGTTTGTGTCTGGAGGGGGTTGAAAAGACCCGAGCTTGATTTTCGTCTTAAATAAATCGAAAATAGAATTTTGAGGTGTGGATCTCGGATTCGGTTAACAACAATTAGGGGAAGTCCTAAAACAATGACTGGTGCATTTTACCCATGTATTTCAGTGTTGAGATTTTTTTTTCGTGTCGTTTACTATTATGTTTGACTGTTCTATTTCAGCAGGATTGATAAAATCTTTATAAAATTAAGGTGGATCTCTACACCAAATAAGTGTAGGAGATTTTTGTTGCATGCATTTGTTACCAATACTAGGCACAGTATTCAACAATAAAAGACCTCAAAATACAATACACTATTTTCTAGAGAATTTTTAAAATATCAGTCTGGTTCCAGATAACCCCTTATTTATCAAAATTTTAAACATTTCTGTTTTAAAATTCTTATGAAAGTGAAATGTTATTAAGTTTAGAAATGAAAAACAAAAAAGTCATGAATAAAGTTTGTATGATTTTTATTAGTCCACATAAATATGAAACTAAAATATAAAAAAATTCTTTTAAGGCAAACTGCTGGACAAAATCCCACAAAAGCCTGAAAATATAAACAATATTCGTCGGTCAATGGGATGAAGAAAAGAAATTGAATGAAATTGAAAAATTAAAGGAAATACTTAATTATTGCAAAAATCTTGGTATGAAAGATCCTGTTTAAGAGTTGTCTTTCTTTATTTTACATGGTCTCAAATATCTTGGGATCAATTTTTTAATTAATAAAAATCACGAAGAAAAATTAAAAAAAGGAACAAGTCTATGCTAAATATGTAGATATAAGATTAGTAGTGCTTCTGATAATGTTTGAAGCTGAAAAATTATACGTTTGATGAATGCATTATATATATTTAACTCTTTAAAACGAAATATTAGTAGTTAATTATATTATAAATTGCCTTATACTTTTTTATATACAATAGCAATTATAAACAACAACCATACGCATATTAATACATACATTAGATGTCCATAGTGATACACACGCATGTGTGGAAATGCTCCTTTTCAGACTTCTGTCTTTCCCTCATTTGGCTTGCAAATCCGGGCTTCCACTGCTATTGCTACCTAGCTGTATTTATGTTATTCAAAATACATTAGTTTAATGTCAAAGTTTCAATGAAAGTCTTTTACTGCAAATGTTTTTTTTTATTTGGAAAGTTAGAATCAATTCAAGAGATCATACTACGGTACTTTCGTTTTATATTTATCATACATATATAGTTTAAATGAAAATTTGACATCTGCTTACCTATATCGATAATCCGTCACATATGTATGATCGTCTGTTGCAGATGACATGACAAAAATGTATTGCCAATATAGCAGCAGAGCAGTGAAACTGTATATTATTTAGATTCCACGTCTTCCGTACAAAACAGCTGATAATCAATGTTAGTTAAAAGCTTTAAACAGGAAGATAATTGACATATTTTCTAAGCGTTTTGGTGATTTCCTATCTTATCTCCTTAGTTAGAAGAGTTCAATTAAACGGTGTATAGCTATTTTGTACCACGACATAATGTTATCAATACGGAACACAATGGCGTTTCGAACGGAAGTCAGACATGTTGTGACGATGTAGCCTTCCACCTAAATGTAGAAATAACGAAATCAGTAACACGTAAATTTATTCGGTAAAAATTTGATGACAGGAATTTCCACAGTTCTAACATTCATAAGTAGTAGTATACATGCAACAGAAATATAACGCGGCTGCTTACATCCCTTGTACTGTGTAAATTTTAAGTCTCCGTACAGGCTATACTCGCTGTTTGATCTCAGGAATTTCTTCTTAATTGTTCAATCCGCTGCATATTTGGCAGACAATAAGAATGGGGTCCAAGGTTTTTTTCTACAGTCATGTCAAGCACGCCAATCGAAACTCAAATGCCCAAAAATGTATAACTCTCTTAAAAATGAACGAATAGGTCTGGTCATTAGTACAGTAATCTAGAATTGAATTAGGTTGAAAATAAAAACTCAAGATGAAAGATCCAGTAAAATCAGGCCAAAAAAACTAAATTGTTTTGTGAATAGGAGGAGGGGGGGGGGGGTCGGTGCGTGACTGTATAAATTTAATTTCCCAGTATAGGCAATAAGCGCCGTTTAATTTCAGGAATTTCGTCTTGATTGTTCAATCCGCTGCATATTTGGCAGAAAATAAGAATGGTGTCTGAGGTTCATTTTCACGAATTTTCATTAGGATTGAGTGAAGGGCTTGGGAGTTATGATTTTTTTACAGTACATGTCAATCACGACAATTGAAACTCAAATGCCAAAAACTTCATAACTCTGTTAATAATGAACGAATTGGTCTGGTAATTAGTACAGTAATCAAGAATGGTAATTAGTTGAAATGAAAGGTTGAAGATCAAAGATCAAGTAAAATCGGGCCAGAAAAACTAAATGATTTTATGAATTTGGAGGGGGGGGGGTCGGTCGGTAACTTCTATATTAATCGTAGAATATTAAATTCTAAATATCACATATTGCAATATGTGGTATTCAATAAAATACATATGTTAACAGCAATGTATAAGCGTTGTTTGAAAGATGTAACTATTGATTTTTTTTTTTTTACAGCTGTTTATTTTTAGGCTCAAACACTCATAAACGGGTGGTCAGTTTTCAAATCTTGTTGCAGTCACCCGTTCGTTTGTATAGTTACGAGTATAAACTTCGGAGGTTTTTCTTAATCCCAGACAGTATCAGTATATAGACATGCACAAACAAGGAAAAAGTACACCATCTTTAATAAAAATGACTTTTTAGCGTTGACTTCTAATCAGTAAGAAGAATAATTAAACAATGAATTTCAAATTATTTGAATCCATAGACATTATCCCGTAACTTGAAATATAAATACATGTATAATTTTTGGACGCCAATTTACATTTAGCCTCTATCCAATTTACTGCATGTTACCTGTACTTAGTTCTTATGTACTTTAGAGAGAGAGAGAGAGAGAGAGAGAGAGAGAGAGAGAGAGAGAGAGAGAGAGAGAGAGAGAGATTTTCTAGTTTTTGTGTAGTGTTTAGGGAATCAGTATATCAGCAACGTATGTCAATAAACGCATGCATACATGCAAGCGTGTATCTATATATGTGAACAAATACTAATAAGTCCTCCTTTTAAAGCCATGTAGAATAACGTTGGTGCATTGCTAAATGTCGTACTGCAGGGGCGCTTCGGCGGCATGTCTTTGATGGCGGCGATGCGAACTGCTGACAAAAACGAGCTCTATATTTGTACTAAATAAGCTGTTATTATTTTTATTTATGATAAAAATAAAACGGAAAACAATAAAAACCATCATTTTAAAGGTAAAATCGTTAAACAAAACAAAATTAGGAAAGAAAAAATAATCGGCACTCGGGGTTGGAACCCGGGTCGCCTAGGCACAAGTCCAACACTCTAACGACTGAGCTACGCGGACTCTCGCTTCAGAACTTTTGAACTCAAAATCTCGGGAATGCCTAGATCGATTTTAACACGAATTTCATATTCTGAAGTGTTTTAAGCGTCTCTATCGAATAAAAACAAAAATAAAATTCAAATCTAAAAATTTGAAAAATTAAGGTTTTTCATTTCCTTCCGGTGACGACCGGAAGTGACGGCGGACGTTCGGATATGCGAAGGGCACTGCGGCCGTTCAAAAAAACAATAAAAATAATAGTGAAAAAGAAACAAAGCAATAACAAGAAGGTCTTCCGTTGGAAACGGAAGACCTTAATAAAAGGGTGTTTGACTGTAGTACAAGTTGAAAAACACTCTTTAATTAAGATTTAGAGAAAAACAGTGTTTTATTATTAGGGTCTTCCGTCTTCAGCGGACGGAAGACCTCTTCGTTGCTTGCAACGAGATCGTGTCTAGTTATTAAGGTCTTCCGTTGGAAACGGAAGACCATATTGTTTTTGCTTTGTTTCTTTTCCTCTATTATTATTATTTATTTTTTTTTCTGTCACGTTTTCTCAAAAACGCTTCAGCCGATTTTCGTGAAACTTTCAGATCTTATTCATGACAAAATTTGTAAGAAAATTACACGAGATTTTTTTGGTCGTCACTTCCGGTACCGAGATATTAAAGATTTTATGTTTTTGCTTGTTCACAATTTTTCTTATAAAGTATTCAAGATAGGACTTTCAAATTTTCAGAGAAGGTAGAGAGTGAACGGCCGCAGTGCCCTTTGCATATCCGAACGTCCGCCGTCACTTCCGGTCGTCACCGGAAGGAAATGAAAAACCTTCATTTTTTAATTTTTTGGATTTGAATTTGTTTTATTTTTTCATTCGATAGAGACGCTCTCAAAACTTCAGAATGTGAAATTCGTTTTAAAATCAATCCACGCATTCTTGAGATTTTGGACTCCAAAGTTCTGAAGCGAGGGTCCGCGTAGCTCAGTCGTTAGAGTGGTGGACTTGTGCCCAGGCTACCCGGGTTCAGTCCCTGAGTGCCGAATCTTTTTTCTCTCTCATTTGTGTTTTGATTAATGGGTTTATCTTTTAAATGATGGATTTGAATGTTTTCCGTTTTATTTTTGTCATAAATAAACAAAAAATAGCGGCTTTTTTTAGTACAAATATAGAGCTCTTTTCTCTCAGCAGCTCTCTAAATTACGACGCTCGTCGCATCGCCGACATCAAAGACATGCCGCCGAAGTGCCCCTGCAGTTCAACCGCATTAGAGTTCGCTGGGTCGCTTTGCCGGCATCAAAGAAATGCCGCCATCTCAATGACTGTATGCACACAACATTCAGCAATGCACCCACGTTATTCTTTTCGGCTTAAAAAGGAGGACTGCCTAGTATTTAATCCCATATATAGATACACACATGCATGTATACATGCGTTTATTGACAAAGGTTGCTTATATATTGATTTCCTGAACATTATAAAACGCTATGTAATCTCTCTCTCTCTCTCTCTCTCTCTCTCACTCTCTCTCTCTCTCTCTCTCTCTCTCTCTCTCTCTCTCTCTCTCTCTCGTACAAATGTTTTAGCATTTGAATAAGAACTAGTACAGGTAACGTGGAGTAAATTGGATAGAAGCTTAATGTACATTGGCGTCCAAAAATTATACATATTTTATATCAAGTTACGGGATAATGTCTATGGATTCAAATAATTTGAAATTCATTGTTAAATGATTGTCTTCTTACTGATTGGAAGTCAACGCTAAAAAGTCATTTTTATTAAAGATGGTGTACTTTTTCCTTTTTTTGTGCATGTCAATATACTGAAACAAATCTGTTGCCTGTCGGGATTAAGAAAAGCCTCCGAAGTTTATACACGTAACTATACAAACGAACGGGTGACTGCGACAAGGTTTAAAAACTGACCACCCGTTTATGAGTGTTTGAGCCTAAGAACATAGATGTAAAAAAATCAATAGTTGCATCTTTCAAACAACGCTTATATATTGTTCTAACATATGTATTTTATTTAGAAATTGTGTAATATGTGATATTTAGAATTTAATATTCTACGTTTAATATAGCAGTCAACGACCGACCCCCCCCCCTCCCAATTCATAAAATCATTTAGTTTTTCTGGCCCGATTTTCCTTGATCTTTGATCTTGGGCCTTTAATTTTAACTTATGACCATTCTAGATTACTGTACTAATTACCAGACCAATTCGTTCATTAATAACAGAGTTATGAAGTTTTTGGCATTTGAGTTTCAATTGTCGTGTTTGACATGTACTATAAAAAAAATTCTAACTCCCAAGCCCTTCACTCAATCCTAATGAAAATTTGTGAAAATGAACCTCGGACCCCATTCTTGTTGTCTGTGAAATATGCAGCGGATTGAACAAATAAGACAAAATTCCTGAAATTAAACGGCGCTTATTGCCTATACCTGGAAATTAAATTTACACAGTACACGCACCGACCCCCCCCCCGCCCCTTCCTATTCACAAAATCATTTGGTTTTCCTGGCCTGATCTGTCATCTTGAACCTTTATTTTCAACCTAGTTCAAGTCTAGATTACTCTACTAATGATCAAACCTATTCGTTCATTTTTAAGAGAGATATGAATTTTTGGGCAATCGAGTTTCGATCGGCGTGCTTGACATGTACTGTAGAAAAAAATTCTAACTCCCGAGCCCCTTACTCAATCCTAATGAAATTTTGTGTAAATGTACCTCAGACCCCATTCTTATTGTCTGTGAAATATGCAGCGGATTGAACAATTAAGAAGAAATTCCTGAGATCAACAATTACGGGGACTTAAGGTGGATCTCTACACCAAATAAGTGTAGGAGATTTTTGTTGCATGCATTTGTTACCAATACTAGGCACAGTATTCAACAATAATATACCTCAAAATACAATACACTATTTTCTAGAGAATTTTTAAAATATCAGTCTGGTTCCAGATAACCCCTCATTTATCAAATTTTTAAACATTTCTGTTTTAAAATTCTTATGAAAGTGAAATGTTATTAAGTTTAGAAATGAAAAACAAAAAAATCATGAATGAAGTTTGTATGATTTTTATTGGAATCCACATAAATATGAAACTAAAATATAAAAAAAATTCTGTTAAGGCAAACTGCTGGACAAAATCTTACAAAAACCGGAAAATATAAACAATAGTCGTTGGTGAATGGGATAAAGAAAAGAAATTGAATGAAATTGAAAAATTAAAGGAAATACTTAATTATTGCAAAAATCTTGGTATGAAAGATCCTGTTTAAGAGTTCTCTTTCTTTATTTTACATGGTCTCAAAAATCTTGGGATCAATTTTTTAATTAACAAAAATCACGAAGAAAAATTATAAAAGGAACAAGTCTATGCTAAATATGTAGATATAAGATAAGTAGTGCTTATGATAATGTTTGAAGCTGAAAAATCATATTATTGATAAATGCATTATATATATTTAACTCTTCAGAACAAAATATTAGGAGTTAATTATATTATAAATTGCCTTTACCTTTTTTTTTTATATCCAATAGCAATTATAAACAACAACCATACGCATATTAATAAATACATTAGATGTCCATAGTGATACACATGCATGTGTGGAAATGAAAAACATGCTCCTTTTCAGAACCGTGTCTTCCCTCATTTTGCTTGCAAATCCGGGCTTCCACTGCTATTGCTACCTAGCTGTATCTATTTAAATCAAAATACATTAGTTTAATGTCAAAGTTTCAGTGAAAGTCTTTTACTGCAAATGTTTTTTTTTTTTAATTTGGGAAGTTAGGATCAATTCAAGAGATCGTACTACGGTACTTTCGTTTTATATTCATCATACATATATAGTTTAAATGAAAATTTGACATCTGCTTACCTATATCGATAATCCGCCACATAGGTATGATCGTCTGTTGCAGATGACATGACAAAAATGTATTGCCAATAGCAGCAGAGCAGGGAGACGGTATATTATTTAGAGTCCACGTTTTCCGTACAAAACAGCTGATAATCAATGTTAGTTAAAAGTTTTAAACAGGAAGAAAATTGACATATTTTCTAAGCGTTTTGGTGATTTCAGTCCTATCTCATCTCCTTAGTTAGAAGAGTTCAATTAAACGGTGTATAGCTATTTTGTACCACGACATAATGTTATCAATCCGGAACACAATGGCGTTTCGAACGGAAGTCAGACATGTTTGTGACGATGTAGCCTTCCACCTTAAAATTTACACAGTACAAGGGATGTAAGCAGCCGCGTAATATTTCTGTTGCATGTATATTTCTTGTTTTCCGTTTAGTCTGTATCTACGATAGCGTGTGAACTAGAACTGTGGAAATTACTCTCATCAAATTTTTACCGAATAAATTTACGTGTTACTGATTTCGTTATTTCTACATTTATAAAGATTTTATCAATCCTGCTGAAATAAAACAGTCAAACATAAGAGTAAACGACACGAAAAAAAAATCTCAACACTGAAATACATGGGTAAAATGCATCAGTCATTGTTTTAGGACTTCCCCTAATTGTTGTTAACCGAATCCGAGATCCACACCTAAAAATTCTATTTTCGATTTATTTAAGACGAAAATCAAGCTCGGGTCTGTTCATCCCCCTCCAGACACAAACACGCATCAATATTTCAAATGACCTCGCACTGTTATCAAGCCTGAATAGTCAGACATCTTACACGTTGTTTTTCATCTTATACAAAACTCAGCTCCTCTCCCGGGCGGAAACTCCCAAAATTCAAAGACAAATTCGGGAATTATTTCGCGTCAGCCATGTTTTGAGACACCTGCAAAGGCTGTGTGTTCTAATCTCGCCGGAGCCAAGATTTGTTCTTTCTCTCTATTTCTTTCTCTCCTTTTCATCTAATTTTCTAACTAAAATATTCAACATAAAAGGGTGTTGGACTGTAGTACAAGTTGAAAAACACTCTTTAATTAAGATTTAGACAAAAACAGTCTCTTATTATTAGGGTCTTCCGTCTTCAGCGGACGGAAGACCTCCTCGTTGCTCGCAACGAGATCGTGTCTAGTTAAGGTCTTCCGTTGGAAACGGAAGACCTTATTGTTTTTGCTTTGTTTCTTTTCCTCTATTATTATTAAGGTCTTCCGTTGGAAACGGAAGACCTTATTGTTTTTGCTTTGTTTCTTTTCCTCTATTATTATTATTATTTTTTTTTTCTCCCACGTTTTCTCGAAAACGCTTCAGTCGATTTTGATAAAACTTTCAGATCTTGTTTATGACAACATTTGTAAGAAAAGTACGTGGGATTTTTTTGGTCGTCACTTCCGGTCCCGAGATATTTAAGATTTTATGTTTTTGCTTGTTATTATTAATTTTTTTTTCTGTCACGTTTTCTCAAAAACGCTTCAGCCGATTTTCATGAAACTTTTAGATCTTATTTATGACAAAATTTGTAAGAAAATTACACGAGATATTTTTGGTCCTTACTTCCGGTACCGAGATATTAAAGATTTTATGTTTTTGTTTGTTCACGATTTTTCTCAAAAAGTATTCAAGATATGACTTTCAAATTTTCAGAGAATGTAGAGAGTGAACGGCCGCAGTGCCCTTCGCATATCCGAACGTCCGCCGTCACTTCCGGTCGTCACCGGAAGGAAATGAAAAACCTTAATTTTTTAATTTTTTGGATTTGAATTTTTTTTAGTTTTTCATTCGATAGAGACGCTCTCAAAACTTCAGAATATGAAATTCGTTTTAAAATCAATCCACGCATTCTTGAGATTTTGGACTCCAAAGTTCTGAAGCGAGGGTCCGCGTAGCTCAGTCGTTAGAGTGGTGGACTTGTGCCCAGGCGACCGGGGTTCAGTCCCTGAGTGCCGAATCTTTTTTCTCTCCCATTTGTGTTTTGATTAATGGGTTTATCTTTAAAATGATGGATTTGAATGTTTTCCGTTTTATTTTTGTCATAAATAAAAAAAGATAGCGGCTTTTTTTAGTACAAATATAGAGCTCTTTTCTGTCAGCAGCTCTTTAAATTACGACGCTCGTCGCATCGCCGACATCAAAGACATGCCGCCGAAGTGCCCCTGCAGTTCGACCGCATTAGAGTTCGCTGGGTCGCTTTGCCGGCATCAAAGAAATGCCGCCATCTCAATGACTGTATGGCTGTGTTCCCGTTTTGCACACATTTGATAATTGGGTATAGAACAATAGTTGTGAATTGTGTTGTGATAGCAATTATAGTCTGCTTTCGGTCAAAGATTTTACCTGGATTTTTACCTGTGTTTTATCAGTGCCTTAACGATAAAACAAGAAAAATACAGCTATTTTGTTGTGTTTTAGGTCTAATAACTAATAACTATCACTATTTTTTTCGGTTGATAAAATAAAGATAATGATATATTTAAAAAGTCTGAGAAAAAAATTATGATTGGATTAAATGAATTGACTTTTACATTTTTGTCCATTTACCTTAAATATAAAACCAAATTAATTAGGAAAAATTGCTGGTCCAAAGCCAATTGGAAGCTGATGCAATGGATAATTATATGATGAAGGGGAAAACTACATGGACAGTCATATGGGGTACTCCGTGTCTCTTTTTACAATTGAGTTGCAAATTATGTTAAACGCATGTTTATAATTGATTGTTTGGTATCAACAGAAAGAATATTATGAAAGAAAACAGATTTTTATCACAAAATATTTCAATGTTTGAAGTAGCGACCTTGACGGTAGTTCTTATGACATCACCGCTTTAGTATATGGCGGGTCACTTTCTAGTTCTTCAAATCGGAGGTTAGATACATAAAAAATCTGACAAAAATAATATTTTAATATTGATGCGATATACTTCAAACTGAAAAAGGTTGAAAATGCATGAATTAGGAATATATTTGATAGGTTTTGTGAAATAATATTTACAGTTTTTGAAGCATGCATATAAAATTGCCTATTTATCATCATACAGTTTGTCAATTTTCTTCGATTATTCAAGATATAACACAACATAAATGAAAAATATTTAGCAGCGTTTTCACTAGACACATTTCTTCCATTTATGTCAGCAAAAGCAATAATTAAATATTAAGATATTCTCTTCAAACTTTTTGCATGTACATGTACTTCCTATCGGCAGTAAGTTAAACAAAGGCGCTACATATTCAACACTTTTGCAATAATCTTTCTTGTTTAAAAAAATAATGAAATTGTTCATGAACAAATTGATGTTTGAAATCAAATTTATGAATATGGATGTCAATTATTATGTAAATGTGCCCTTATGCAAGTTATATTGTAACATAAAATACATGTAAATTTCAGTTGCGAGTAGATATGTTTTATTTATTTTATTGTCAATTGCCCTCGCAGGAATTGTGATATAGACTATAGCAATTAAGCAATTATCTCACCTGGTCAAATTCCCGTTTCGCACACATTTTTTCGATACCTAATTTTCAAATGTGTGCAAAACGGGAACAAACCGACTGTATGCACACAACATTTAGCAATGCACCCACGTTATTCTACTCGGCTTAAAAAGGAGGACTGCTTAGTATTTAATCCCATATATAGATACACACTTGCATGTATACATGCGTTTATTGACAAAGGTTGCTTATATATTGATTTCCTGAACATTATAAAACGCTATGTAATCAATCTCTCTCCTCTCTCAAGTACACATATTTTAGCATTTGAATAAGAACTAGTACAGGTAACGTGGAGTAAATTGGAGAGAAGCTAAATGTACATTGGCGTCCAAAAATAATACATATTTTATATCAAGTTACGGGATAATGTCTATGGATTCAAATAATTTGAAATTCATTGTTAAGTGATTGTCTTCTTACTGATTGGAAGTCAACGCTAAAAAGTCATTTTTATTAAAGATGGTGTACTTTTTCCTTTTTTTGTGCATGTCTATATACTGATACAAATCTGTTGCCTGTCGGGATTAAGCAAAGCCTCCGAAGTGTATACACGTAACTATACAAACGAACGGGTGACTGCGACAAAGTTTAAAAACTGACCACCCGTTTATGAGTGTTTGAGCCTAAGAATAAATAGATGTAAAAAAAATCAATAGTTACATCTTTCAAACAACGCTTATATATTGTTCTAACATATGTATTTTATTTAGAAATTGTGTAATATGTGATATTTAGAATTTAATGTTCTACGTTTAATAAAGCAGTCAACGACCGACCCCCCCCCCTCCCAATTCATAAAATCATTTAGTTTTTCTGGCCCAATTTTACTTGATCTTTGATCTTTGGCCTTTAATTTTAACTAATTGCCATTCTAGATAACTGTACTAATTACCAGACCAATTCGTTCATTAATAACAGAGTTATGAAGTTTTTGGCATTTGAGTTTCAATTGTCCTGTTTGAGATGTACTATAAAAAAATTCGAACTTCCAAGCCCTTCACTCAATCCTAATGAAAATTTGTGAAAATGAACCTCGGACCCCATTCTTATTGTCTGTGAAATATGCAGCGGATTGAACAATTAAAACAAAATTCCTGAAATTAAACGGTGCTTATTGCCTATACCTGGAAATTAAATTTACACAGTACACGCACCGACCCCCCCCCCCCCCCCTGCCCCTTCCTATTCACAAAATCATTTAGTTCTCCTGGCCCGATTTTACTGGATCTGTCATCTTGAACCTTTATTTTCAACCTATTTCAAGTATAGATTACTGTACTAATGACCAGACCTATTCGTTCATTTTTAAGAGAGATATGAATTTTTTGGGCATTCGAGTTTCGATTGGCGTGCTTGACATGTACTGTAGAAAAAAATTCTAACTCCCGATCCCCTTACTCAATCCTAATGAAATTTTGTGTAAATGTACCTCGGACCCCTTTCTTATTGTTTGTGAAATATGCAGCGGATTGAACAATTAAGAAGAAATTCCTAAGATCAAACGGCGAGTCTAGCCTGTACGGGGACTTAAAATTTACACAGTACAAGGTATGTAAGCAGCCGCGTAATATTTCTGTTGCATGTATATTTCTTGTTTTCCGTTTAGTCTGTATCTACGATAGCGTGTGAACTACTTATGAATGTTAGAACTGTGGAAATTACTGTCATCAAATTTTTACCGAATAAATTTACGTGTTACTGATTTCGTTATTTCTACATTTATAAAGATTTTATCAATCCTGCTGAAATAAAACAGTCAAACATAATAGTAAACGACACGAAAAAACATTCTCAACACTGAAATACATTGGTAAAATGCATCAGTCATTGTTTTAGGACTTCCCCTAATTGTTGTTAACCGAATCCGAGATCCACACCTCAAAATTTTATTTTCGATTTATTTAAGACGAAAAATCAAGCTCGGGTCTTTTCACCCCCCCCCCCTCCAGACACAAACACGCATCAATATTTCAAATGACCTCGCACTGTTACCAAACCTGAATAGTCAGACATCTTACACGTTGTTTTTCATCTCATACAAAAACTCAGCTCCTCTCCCGGGCGGAAACTCCCCAAATTCAAAGACAAATTCGGGAATTATTTCGCGTCAGCCATGTTTTGAGACACCCGCAAAGGCTGTGTGTTCTAATCTCGCCGGAGCCAAGATTTGTTCTTTCTATCTATTTCTTTCTCTCCTTTTTGTCTAAAATATTCAACATAAAAGGGTGTTTGACTGTAATACAAGTTGAAAAACACTCTTTAATTAAGAGTTAGACAAAAACAGTCTTTTATTATTAGGGTCTTCCGTCTTCAGCGGACGGAAGACCTCCTCGTTGCTCGCAACGAGATCGTGTCTAGTTATTATTATTTTTTTTTTCTGTCACGTTTTCTCAAAAACGCTTCAGCCGATTTTCGTGAAACTTTCAGATCTTACTCATGACAAAATTTGTAAGAAAATTACACGCGATTTTTCTGGTCGTCACTTCCGGTACCGAGATATTAAAGATTTTATGTTTTTGCTTGTTCACAATTTTTCTCAAAAAGTATTCAAGAGAGGACTTTCAAATTTTCAGAGAAGGTAGAGAGTGAACGGCCGCAGTGCCCTTAGCATATCCGAACGTCCGCCGTCACTTCCGGTCGTCACCGGAAGGAAATGAAAAACCTTAATTTTTTAATTTTTTGGATTTGAATTTTTTTTATTTTTTCATTCGATAGAGACGCTCTCAAAACTTCAGAATATGAAATTCGTATTAAAATCAATCCACGCATTCTTGAGATTTTGGACTCCAAAGTTCTGAAGCGAGGGTCCGCGTAGCTCAGTCGTTAGAGTGGTGGACTTGTGCCCAGGCGACCCGGGTTCAGTCCCTGAGTGCCGAATCTTTATTCTCTCTCATTTGTGTTTTGATGAATGGGTTTATCTTTAAAATGATGGATTTGAATATTTTCAGTTTTATTTTTGTCATAAATAAAAAAAGATAGCGGCTTTTTTTAGTACAAATATAGAGCTCTTTTCTGTCAGCAGCTCTCTATATTACGACGCTCGTCGCATCGCCGACATCAAAGACATGCCACCGAAGTGCAGTTCGTCCGCATTAGAGTTCGCTTGGTCGCTTTGCCGGCATCAAAGAAATGCCGCCAACTCAATGACTGTATGCACACAACATTTAGCAATGCACCCAAGTAATTCTACTCGGCTTAAAAAGGAGGACTGCTTAGTATTTAATCCCATATATAGATACACACATGCATGTATACATGCGTTTATTGACAAAGGTTGCTTATATATTGATTTCCTGAACATTATAAAACGCTATGTAATCTCTCTCTCTCTCTCTCTCTCTCTCTCTCTCTCTCTCTCTCTCTCTCTCTCTCTCTCAAGTACAAATGTTTTAGCATTTGAATAAGAACTAGTACAGGTAACGTGGAGTAAATTGGAAAGAAGCTAAATGTACATTGGCGTCCAAAAACTATACATATTTTATATCAAGTTACGGGATAATGTCTATGGATTCAAATAATTCGAGTTTCGATTGGCGTGCTTGACATGTACTGTAGAAAAAATTCTAACTCCCGAGCCCCTTACTCAATCCGAATGAAATTTTGTGTAAATGTACCTCGGACCCATTCTTATTGTCTGCCAAATATGCAGCAGATTGAACAATTAAGAAGAAATTCCTGAGATCAAACGGCGAGTATAGCCTGTACGGGAACTTAAAATTTACACAGTACATGTAAGCTGCCGCGTAATATTTCTGTTGCGTGTATATTTCTTGTTTTCCGTTTAGTCTGTATCTACGATAGCGTGTGAACTACTTATGAATGTTAGAACTGTGGAAATTACTGTCATCAAATTTTTACCGAATACATTTACGTGTTACTGATTTCGTTATTTCTACATTTATAAAGATGTTATCAATCCTGCTGAAATAAAACAGTCAAGCATAATAGTAAACGACACGAAAAAACGTTCTCAACACTGAAATACATGGGTAAAATGCATCAGTAATTGTTTTAGGACTTCCCCTAATTGTTGTTAACCGAATCCGAGATCCACACCTCAAAATTTTATTTTCGATTTATTTAAGACGAAAAATCAAGCTCGGGTCTTTTCACCCCCCCCCCCCTCCAGACACAAACACGCATCAATATTTCAAATGACCTCGCACTGTTACCAAACTTGATTAGTCAGACATCTTACACGTTGTTTTTCATCTCATACAAAAACTCAACTCCACTCCCGGGCGGAAACTCCCAAAATTCAAAGACAAATTCGGGAATTATTTCGCGTCAGCAATGTTTTGAGACACCTGCAAAGGCTGTGTGTTCTAATCTCGCCAGAGCCAAGATTTGTTCTTTCTCTCTATTTCTTTCTCTCCTTTTTGTCTAATTTTCTTACTAAAATGGGAATTATTTCGCGTCAGCAATGTTTTGAGACACCTGCAAAGGCTGTGTGTTCTAATCTCGCCAGAGCCAAGATTTCTTCTTTCTCTCTATTACTTTCTCTCCTTTTTGTCTAATTTTCTAACTAAAATATTCAACATAAAAGGGTGTTTGACTGTAATACAAGTTGAAAAACACTCTTTAATTAAGATTTAGACAAAAACAGTCTTTTATTATTAGGGTCTTCCGTCTTCAGCGGACGGAAGACCTCCTCGTTGCTCGCAACGAGATAGTGTCTAGTTATTATAATTTTTTTTTTTCTGTCACGTTTTCTCAAAAACGCTTCAGCCAATTTTCATGAAACTTTCAGATCTTATTTATGACAAAATTTGTAAGAAAATTACACGCGTTTTTTCTGGTCGTCACTTCCGGTACCGAGATATTAAAGATTTTATGTTTTTGCTTGTTCACAATTTTTCTCAAAAAGTATTCCAGATAGGACTTTCAAATTTTCAGAGAAGGTAGAGAGTGAACGGCTGCAGTGCCCTTTGCATATCCGAACGTCCGCCGTCACTTCCGGTCGTCACCGGAAGGAAATGAAAAACCTTCATTTTTTAATTTTTTGGATTTGAATTTTTTTTATTTTTTCATTCGATAGAGACGCTCTCAAAACTTCAGAATATGAAATTCGTATTAAAATCAATCCACGCATTCTTGAGATTTTGGACTCCAAAGTTCTGAAGCGAGGGTCCGCGTAGCTCAGTCGTTAGAGTGGTGGACTTGTGCCCAGGCGACCCGGGTTCAGTCCCTGAGTGCCGAATCTTTATTCTCTCTCATTTGTGTTTTGATGAATGGGTTTATCTTTAAAATGATGGATTTGAATATTTTCAGTTTTATTTTTGTCATAAATAAAAAAAGATAGCGGCTTTTTTTAGTACAAATATAGAGCTCTTTTCTGTCAGCAGCTTTCTATATTACGACGCTCGTCGCATCGCCGACATCAAAGACATGCCACCGAAGTGCAGTTCGCCCGCATTAGAGTTCGCTTGGTCGCTTTGCCGGCATCAAAGAAATGCCGCCAACTCAATGACTGTATGCACACAACATTTAGCAATGCACCCAAGTAATTCTACTCGGCTTAAAAAGGAGGACTGCTTAGTATTTAATCCCATATATAGATACACACATGCATGTATACATGCGTTTATTGACAAAGGTTGCTTATATATTGATTTCCTGAACATTATAAAACGCTATGTAATCTATCTCTCTCTCTCTCTCTCTCTCTCTCTCTCTCTCTCTCTCTCTCTCTCAAGTACAAATGTTTTAGCATTTGAATAAGAACTAGTACAGGTAACGTGGAGTAAATTGGAAAGAAGCTAAATGTACATTGGCGTCCAAAAACTATACATATTTTATATCAAGTTACGGGATAATGTCTATGGATTCAAATAATTCGAGTTTCGATTGGCGTGCTTGACATGTACTGTAGAAAAAATTCTAACTCCCGAGCCCCTTACTCAATCCGAATGAAATTTTGTGTAAATGTACCTCGGACCCATTCTTATTGTATGCCAAATATGCAGCAGATTGAACAATTAAGAAGAAATTCCTGAGATCAAACGGCGAGTATAGCCTGTACGGGAACTTAAAATTTACACAGTACATGTAAGCTGCCGCGTAATATTTCTGTTGCGTGTATATTTCTTGTTTTCCGTTTAGTCTGTATCTACGATAGCGTGTGAACTACTTATGAATGTTAGAACTGTGGAAATTACTGTCATCAAATTTTTACCGAATAAATTTACGTGTTACTGATTTCGTTATTTCTACATTAATAAAGATGTTATCAATCCTGCTAAAATAAAACAGTCAAGCATAATAGAAAACGACACGAAAAAACGTTCTCAACACTGAAATACATGGGTAAAATGCATCAGTAATTGTTTTAGGACTTCCCCTAATTGTTGTTAACCGAATCCGAGATCCACACCTCAAAATTCTATTTTCGATTTATTCAAGACGAAAAATCAAGCTCGGGTCTTTTCACCCCCCCCCCCCCCTCCAGACACAAACACGCATCAATATTTCAAATGACCTCGCACTGTTACCAAACCTGATTAGTCAGACATCTTACACGTTGTTTTTCATCTCATACAAAAACTCAACTCCACTCCCGGGCGGAAACTCCCAAAATTCAAAGACAAATTCGGGAATTATTTCGCGTCAGCAATGTTTTGAGACACCTGCAAAGGCTGTGTGTTCTAATCTCGCCAGAGCCAAGATTTGTTCTTTCTCTCTATTTCTTTCTCTCCTTTTGTCTAATTTTCTTACTAAAATGGGAATTATTTCGCGTCAGCAATGTTTTGAGACACCTGCAAAGGCTGTGTGTTCTAATCTCGCCAGAGCCAAGATTTGTTCTTTCTCTCTATTTCTTTCTCTCCTTTTTGTCTAATTTTCTTACTAAAATGGGAATTATTTCGCGTCAGCAATGTTTTGAGACACCTGCAAAGGCTGTGTGTTCTAATCTCGCCAGAGCCAAGATTTGTTCTTTCTCTCTATTTCTTTCTCTCCTTTTTGTCTAATTTTCTTACTAAAATGGGAATTATTTCGCGTCAGCAATGTTTTGAGACACCTGCAAAGGCTGTGTGTTCTAATCTCGCCAGAGCCAAGATTTCTTCTTTCTCTCTATTACTTTCTCTCCTTTTTGTCCAATTTTCTAACTAAAATATTCAACATAAAAGGGTGTTTGACTGTAATACAAGTTGAAAAACACTCTTTAATTAAGATTTAGACAAAAACAGTCTTTTATTATTAGGGTCTTCCGTCTTCAGCGGACGGAAGACCTCCTCGTTGCTCGCAACGAGATAGTGTCTAGTTATTATAATTTTTTTTTCTGTCACGTTTTCTCAAAAACGCTTCAGCCAATTTTCATAAAACTTTCAGATCTTATTTATGACAAAATTTGTAAGAAAATTACACGCGATTTTTCTGGTCGTCACTTCCGGTACCGAGATATTAAAGATTTTATGTTTTTGCTTGTTCACAATTTTTCTCAAAAAGTATTCCAGATAGGACTTTCAAATTTTCAGAGAAGGTAGAGAGTGAACGGCTGCAGTGCCCTTTGCATATCCGAACGTCCGCCGTCACTTCCGGTCGTCACCGGAAGGAAATGAAAAACCTTCATTTTTTAATTTTTTGGATTTGAATTTTTTTTATTTTTTCATTCGATAGAGACGCTCTCAAAACTTCAGAATATGAAATTCGTATTAAAATCAATCCACGCATTCTTGAGATTTTGGACTCCAAAGTTCTGAAGCGAGGGTCCGCGTAGCTCAGTCGTTAGAGTGGTGGACTTGTGCCCAGGCGACCCGGGTTCAGTCCCTGAGTGCCGAATCTTTATTCTCTCTCATTTGTGTTTTGATGAATGGGTTTATCTTTAAAATGATGGATTTGAATATTTTCAGTTTTATTTTTGTCATAAATAAAAAAAGATAGCGGCTTTTTTTAGTACAAATATAGAGCTCTTTTCTGTCAGCAGCTCTCTATATTACGACGCTCGTCGCATCGCCGACATCAAAGACATGCCACCGAAGTGCAGTTCGTCCGCATTAGAGTTCGCTTGGTCGCTTTGCCGGCATCAAAGAAATGCCGCCAACTCAATGACTGTATGCACACAACATTTAGCAATGCACCCAAGTAATTCTACTCGGCTTAAAAAGGAGGACTGCTTAGTATTTAATCCCATATATAGATACACACATGCATGTATACATGCGTTTATTGACAAAGGTTGCTTATATATTGATTTCCTGAACATTATAAAACGCTATGTAATCTCTCTCTCTCTCTCTCTCTCTCTCTCTCTCTCTCTCTCTCTCTCTCTCAAGTACAAATGTTTTAGCATTTGAATAAGAACTAGTACAGGTAACGTGGAGTAAATTGGAAAGAAGCTAAATGTACATTGGCGTCCAAAAACTATACATATTTTATATCAAGTTACGGGATAATGTCTATGGATTCAAATAATTCGAGTTTCGATTGGCGTGCTTGACATGTACTGTAGAAAAAATTCTAACTCCCGAGCCCCTTACTCAATCCGAATGAAATTTTGTGTAAATGTACCTCGGACCCATTCTTATTGTCTGCCAAATATGCAGCAGATTGAACAATTAAGAAGAAATTCCTGAGATCAAACGGCGAGTATAGCCTGTACGGGAACTTAAAATTTACACAGTACATGTAAGCTGCCGCGTAATATTTCTGTTGCGTGTATATTTCTTGTTTTCCGTTTAGTCTGTATCTACGATAGCGTGTGAACTACTTATGAATGTTAGAACTGTGGAAATTACTGTCATCAAATTTTTACCGAATAAATTTACGTGTTACTGATTTCGTTATTTCTACATTAATAAAGATGTTATCAATCCTGCTAAAATAAAACAGTCAAGCATAATAGTAAACGACACGAAAAAACGTTCTCAACACTGAAATACATGGGTAAAATGCATCAGTAATTGTTTTAGGACTTCCCCTAATTGTTGTTAACCGAATCCGAGATCCACACCTCAAAATTCTATTTTCGATTTATTCAAGACGAAAAATCAAGCTCGGGTCTTTTCACCCCCCCCCCTCCAGACACAAACACGCATCAATATTTCAAATGACCTCGCACTGTTACCAAACCTGATTAGTCAGACATCTTACACGTTGTTTTTCATCTCATACAAAAACTCAACTCCACTCCCGGGCGGAAACTCCCAAAATTCAAAGACAAATTCGGGAATTATTTCGCGTCAGCAATGTTTTGAGACACCTGCAAAGGCTGTGTGTTCTAATCTCGCCAGAGCCAAGATTTGTTCTTTCTCTCTATTTCTTTCTCTCCTTTTGTCTAATTTTCTTACTAAAATGGGAATTATTTCGCGTCAGCAATGTTTTGAGACACCTGCAAAGGCTGTGTGTTCTAATCTCGCCAGAGCCAAGATTTGTTCTTTCTCTCTATTTCTTTCTCTCCTTTTTGTCTAATTTTCTTACTAAAATGGGAATTATTTCGCGTCAGCAATGTTTTGAGACACCTGCAAAGGCTGTGTGTTCTAATCTCGCCAGAGCCAAGATTTGTTCTTTCTCTCTATTTCTTTCTCTCCTTTTTGTCTAATTTTCTTACTAAAATGGGAATTATTTCGCGTCAGCAATGTTTTGAGACACCTGCAAAGGCTGTGTGTTCTAATCTCGCCAGAGCCAAGATTTCTTCTTTCTCTCTATTACTTTCTCTCCTTTTTGTCTAATTTTCTAACTAAAATATTCAACATAAAAGGGTGTTTGACTGTAATACAAGTTGAAAAACACTCTTTAATTAAGATTTAGACAAAAACAGTCTTTTATTATTAGGGTCTTCCGTCTTCAGCGGACGGAAGACCTCCTCGTTGCTCGCAACGAGATAGTGTCTAGTTATTATAATTTTTTTTTCTGTCACGTTTTCTCAAAAACGCTTCAGCCAATTTTCATAAAACTTTCAGATCTTATTTATGACAAAATTTGTAAGAAAATTACACGCGATTTTTCTGGTCGTCACTTCCGGTACCGAGATATTAAAGATTTTATGTTTTTGCTTGTTCACAATTTTTCTCAAAAAGTATTCCAGATAGGACTTTCAAATTTTCAGAGAAGGTAGAGAGTGAACGGCTGCAGTGCCCTTTGCATATCCGAACGTCCGCCGTCACTTCCGGTCGTCACCGGAAGGAAATGAAAAACCTTCATTTTTTAATTTTTTGGATTTGAATTTTTTTTATTTTTTCATTCGATAGAGACGCTCTCAAAACTTCAGAATATGAAATTCGTATTAAAATCAATCCACGCATTCTTGAGATTTTGGACTCCAAAGTTCTGAAGCGAGGGTCCGCGTAGCTCAGTCGTTAGAGTGGTGGACTTGTGCCCAGGCAACCCGGGTTCAGTCCCTGAGTGCCGAATCTTTATTCTCTCTCATTTGTGTTTTGATGAATGGGTTTATCTTTAAAATGATGGATTTGAATATTTTCAGTTTTATTTTTGTCATAAATAAAAAAAGATAGCGGCTTTTTTTAGTACAAATATAGAGCTCTTTTCTGTCAGCAGCTCTCTATATTACGACGCTCGTCGCATCGCCGACATCAAAGACATGCCACCGAAGTGCAGTTCGTCCGCATTAGAGTTCGCTTGGTCGCTTTGCCGGCATCAAAGAAATGCCGCCAACTCAATGACTGTATGCACACAACATTTAGCAATGCACCCAAGTAATTCTACTCGGCTTAAAAAGGAGGACTGCTTAGTATTTAATCCCATATATAGATACACACATGCATGTATACATGCGTTTATTGACAAAGGTTGCTTATATATTGATTTCCTGAACATTATAAAACGCTATGTAATCTCTCTCTCTCTCTCTCTCTCTCTCTCTCTCTCTCTCTCAAGTACAAATGTTTTAGCATTTGAATAAGAACTAGTACAGGTAACGTGGAGTAAATTGGAAAGAAGCTAAATGTACATTGGCGTCCAAAAACTATACATATTTTATATCAAGTTACGGGATAATGTCTATGGATTCAAATAATTCGAGTTTCGATTGGCGTGCTTGACATGTACTGTAGAAAAAATTCTAACTCCCGAGCCCCTTACTCAATCCGAATGAAATTTTGTGTAAATGTACCTCGGACCCATTCTTATTGTCTGCCAAATATGCAGCAGATTGAACAATTAAGAAGAAATTCCTGAGATCAAACGGCGAGTATAGCCTGTACGGGAACTTAAAATTTACACAGTACATGTAAGCTGCCGCGTAATATTTCTGTTGCGTGTATATTTCTTGTTTTCCGTTTAGTCTGTATCTACGATAGCGTGTGAACTACTTATGAATGTTAGAACTGTGGAAATTACTGTCATCAAATTTTTACCGAATAAATTTACGTGTTACTGATTTCGTTATTTCTACATTTATAAAGATGTTATCAATCCTGCTAAAATAAAACAGTCAAGCATAATAGTAAACGACACGAAAAAACGTTCTCAACACTGAAATACATGGGTAAAATGCATCAGTAATTGTTTTAGGACTTCCCCTAATTGTTGTTAACCGAATCCGAGATCCACACCTCAAAATTCTATTTTCGATTTATTTAAGACGAAAAATCAAGCTCGGGTCTTTTCACCCCCCCCCCCCTCCAGACACAAACACGCATCAATATTTCAAATGACCTCGCACTGTTACCAAACCTGATTAGTCAGACATCTTACACGTTGTTTTTCATCTCATACAAAAACTCAACTCCACTCCCGGGCGGAAACTCCCAAAATTCAAAGACAAATTCGGGAATTATTTCGCGTCAGCAATGTTTTGAGACACCTGCAAAGGCTGTGTGTTCTAATCTCGCCAGAGCCAAGATTTGTTCTTTCTCTCTATTTCTTTCTCTCCTTTTTGTCTAATTTTCTTACTAAAATGGGAATTATTTCGCGTCAGCAATGTTTTGAGACACCTGCAAAGGCTGTGTGTTCTAATCTCGCCAGAGCCAAGATTTGTTCTTTCTCTCTATTTCTTTCTCTCCTTTTTGTCTAATTTTCTTACTAAAATGGGAATTATTTCGCGTCAGCAATGTTTTGAGACACCTGCAAAGGCTGTGTGTTCTAATCTCGCCAGAGCCAAGATTTCTTCTTTCTCTCTATTACTTTCTCTCCTTTTTGTTTAATTTTCTAACTAAAATATTCAACATAAAAGGGTGTTTGACTTTAATACAAGTTGAAAAACACTCTTTAATTAAGATTTAGACAAAAACAGTCTTTTATTATTAGGGTCTTCCGTCTTCAGCGGACGGAAGACCTCCTCGTTGCTCGCAACGAGATAGTGTCTAGTTATTATAATTTTTTTTTTCTGTCACGTTTTCTCAAAAACGCTTCAGCCAATTTTCATGAAACTTTCAGATCTTATTTATGACAAAATTTGTAAGAAAATTACACGCGATTTTTCTGGTCGTCACTTCCGGTACCGAGATATTAAAGATTTTATGTTTTTGCTTGTTCACAATTTTTCTCAAAAAGTATTCCAGATAGGACTTTCAAATTTTCAGAGAAGGTAGAGAGTGAACGGCCGCAGTGCCCTTAGCATATCCGAACGTCCGCCGTCACTTCCGGTCGTCACCGGAAGGAAATGAAAAACCTTAATTTTTCAATTTTTTGGATTTGAATTTGTTTTATGTTTTCATTCGATAGAGACGCTCTCAAAACTTCTGAATATGAAATTTGTTTTAAAATCGATCCACGCATTCTTCAGATTTTGGACTCCAAAATACTGAAGCGAGGGTCTGCGTAGCTCAGTCGTTAGAGTGGTGGACTTGTGGCCAGGCGACCCGGGTTCAGTCCCTGAGTGCCGAATCTTTTTTCTTTCTTATTTGTGTTTTGATTAATGGTTTTATCTTTAAAATGATGGATATGAATGTGTTCCGTTTTATTTTTGTCATAAATAAAAAAAAAAATAGCGGCCTTTTTCAGTACAAATATAGAGCTCTTTTCTGTCAGCAGCTCTCTAAATTCCGACGCTCGTCGCATCGCCGACATCAAAGACATGCCGCCGAAGTGCCCCTGCAGTTCGACCGCATTAGAGTTCGCTGGGTCGCTTTGCCGGTGTAACGAAGAATTTTGACCCGGGTTGAAAATTGACCCGGGGGTCATTTTTCCACGTTGAATATTGAGACCAAAGGTGTTGAATAAAGACCCTAATCCGTTGAAAATTGACCCGCATCGTGGAATTTTGATCATGAAACCGGTTCAAAATTCAACAGCAAAGAAGCACAAATTAACGAATCATTATTATAACTTGAGTTTATTTAATAAAAAATTATCAGTTTTTATATATTTATTCTTTAGATTTACATGTTTACATGTTTCAACAAGGGGGGGGGGGGTTAAAATGAGACTTAAATAATTATTTTTTGAATTTACATAGTATCCCTTTAAATGGGTACGTGTAATAACTTTTTTATTCATAATAAACTGTTCGCGTATAATTGCTGTGTGTGATATCTATATATTTTTAAAGAAATATATGATTTTTAATAATATTAGCATAAATGGTTACACGTTAAAATATTCAATTCAGTAAAACACTTTTTTTTAATTTGCTGGAGAAGTGTACAAATATAATTTGTTCATTGTAAATTTTCTGAGTGGGTGTAAATAAAAAAAATTACAGTTTGTCATATTGAGATTTTTGTGTCTGTTAAAACTGTGACTATCTGAATTTTGTATTCACACCCATCCAGCCAATAACAGTTTACAAACTGATGATATGCTAACATGATTGTACTCTTTCATGAACAATGCTGCAGTAACTATATCTTGAAAGCCGATTTTTGGTGTTTTATTTGTTCTGTTAGAATAACTTTTGATGTAACTAAATATCAAATCGCTAATTTTTCTAGGCATTAACAATTCTGCTTCATGGAATCTGTAGCAAGTTAGCAACCTAATTTTTGTACAGGATGACAATAGAATTTTGCTTTAAAGTTTCTAAATTGCTTTGATCACAAAAATTTATCATAAATTTACTAACAATAATTGATTTCGTCAATAAATTGGTAAATTGCATTTTTTGAATAGAAATAAGTAGTAGAAGATCATAGAGCAGCGTTGGAGTAAATGGTTGACCTTCCTATCACAGCCACCTACATTATTGATTTAATTTAAACGTGTTAAATGTGTATATTATGTGTAAATAAGACATGAGGTACTTGAATATTAAATAATTATATGAATATTTATCATATATGATTGTATGACATATTGTTGGTAGACATGTTCACTCACACCTATATTAACAAACATATCACCTTCATTTATACATGAAGAGATACAAACATAAGAATGAGATTTTAATGATCAAACCCATTTGAAAAGAACAGTAAATAAAAGGGAACTGTATATTAAGTAAATATACAGGTATAATACTTAAATAGGTTTAAACAGTGTACCTTAAGAGAATCAAAAACGCCTTGGAGATCTTATATAAGTATAAACATGGGAAACAATTTAACAATTTTATCTATAATAAAAATCAGAACTACCATAAAGTATATAGTTCATATAAAATGGTACACTAATGTCAAAAAGTTGTTTAAAAAGTTCGTCTCTTTGTTGAGTGTATCTTGGGTATCGAGGGGGGAAATCACATTTCTTTCAGATTCAGACCCACAGTATAAACATCGACTCACATCAGATAAAAAAAATCCTTAAATAAGTAAGCTTTACTAGCTTTATTCCGTAATTGACGTAAAATAATATTTCCTATTGTCTTAACTGAAAGGTTTGTAAGCTCTAGGTATATTTTGTTTTTTTAAGTGTTGACTTAAAAGAAAGATAAAGTTGATAAAATATTCCTATCTGCCATAATTTACATGTAGACGTAGCAAAGCTATTGTAATAAGTATATAGTGGTAGATAGTAAAAAAGCTAATTCGATCTATGATTATATGCATGTTCAGTAAGAAAATATGATTGAATTCAATATTACATATCTTGTGGTGCTAAACCATTTATATTCTTGTAGAATATAATTAGTTTATGGTTATCCCTTCGAGATTGCAAGGTTTCCAAATTAAGCTCACTATATAAAATTATTTTAGAAGAATTAACTCTGATCTCTGTCACTGTCCTGGATACTTCAATTTGTACATGTTTAAACAATTCGGATTTGTCCTTGATACAGCTGCTCCAAACAACATATCTATCAGTTGTATACTTTTCGCATATATTTTCATGTATATACCATTAATATAATTAGATCAACAATCCTCCGACTGTATAATTAGATGCAAACCTATTTTTTTTAAAAATTGATAACATTTTTGCTGTAGAGGGTACTAGTATATGTTTTTAATTTTGAGAAAATATATTACGTCAGTTGCCTGTGTTTCTAATTTACAGGTAAATAATATTAGAATTGAAAACTCAAAATAATAGAAATAAATTGCATTTTTAAGAAGAACTATAACTTTATATGCAGAAAATTGGATGGTGCTTCAACAAAGTTAATCAGACAAGTTTATGAAAAATTATTTTCAAGTCGTAAAAATTAATAACATGTGTAAATATGTATATGCTATATGTATACGTATAAAAAAAAACCTAGTATACATATGAAAAAGGATAAAAATATGACAACCAATCATTTATTATTTTGTCAGTGAAATATTCTGCCTTCTTCAAATTAAGCATAGGTATCTGACATTATATCCTTTTGTCTTGATATAAATATATATATATATATATATATACCCTTTACTCAATAAAGCAGTATAGAGGTTATATATTTTCAATTATTAGAAAAATATGCAACGTTTGGTGCCTGTCGAATAGAGCTATGTTGAATTGCCTTAAAAGTGACGATAACGGGCAATATGTTTGTTAGATATATTTATTAGAGATTGTGACAAGTTTAAACTTTAAATTTTGTCACATGAGGGAATAAAAACCACGTCATCTATGTCAAAAAGTATTCTAGTCCTACTCGTCTGCTCCATTCCGAAGCAAACGGTCATCTTCTTAGCTTTTATACATAGTATTGTAATAATAAATGGATATCATATTCTCAATCTAAAAACTAAATGTTTAATTGGACATATCAGCCTAAACGAAATTAGCCACATCCGCATATGTATCGGACAGTATGTTCATTTTAAAACTGAAACTTTCAAATATGTGCATGATTTTACATTTAAACCGTGTAGAGTAAGATCCAGTTCAGATCAAAACTCTGAGGTTTGGGTCAATTCTCAACAGGATCAATTTTCTACGGGTCGAGGTCATCAGAATTTAGAAAAATCTTTCTCATACCGTTGAAAAATGACCCCGGGTATGAATTTCACGATTTTGGTCTCAGTTTTCAACGTTGAAAAATGACCCCCCGGGTCAATATTCAACGTTGAAAAATGACCCCCGGGTCAATTTTCAACCCGGGTCAATATTCTTCGTTACACCGGCATCAAAGAAATGCCGCCATCTCAATGACTGTATGCACACAATATTTAGCAATGCACCCACGTTATTCTACTCGGCTTAAAAAGGAGGACTGCTTAGTATTTAATCCCATATATAGATACACACATGCATGTATACATGCGATTATTGACCTAGGTTTCTTATATATTGATTTCCTGAACATTATAAAACACTATGTTATCTCTCTCTCTCTCTCTCTCTCTCTCTCTCTCTCTCTCTCTCTCTCTCTCTTTAAAGTGCAAATGTTTTAGCATTTGAATAAGAACTAGTACAGGTAACATGGAGTAACGTGGATGGAAGCTAATTGAACATTGGCGTCCAAAAATTATACATATTTTAAATCAAGTTACGGGATAATGTCTATGGATTCAAATAATTTTAAAAGCATTGTTTAATGATTGTCTTCTTACTGATTGGAAGTCAACGCTAAAAAGTCATTTTTATTACAGATGGTGTACTTTTTCCTTTTTTTGTGCATGTCTATATACTGATACAAATCTGTTGCCTGTCGGGATTAAGAAAAACCTCCAAAGTTTATACACGTAACTATACAAACGAACGGGTGACTGCGACAAGGTTTAAAAACTGACCACCCGTTTATGAGTGTTTGAGCCTAAGAATAAATAGATGTAAAAAAAAAATCAATAGTTACATCTTTCAAACAACGCTTCTATATTGTTCTAACATATGTATTTTATTTAGAAATTGTGTAATATGTGATATTTAGAATTTAATATTCTACGTTTAATATAGAAGTCACCGACCGACCCCCCCCCCCCCCTCCCAATTCATAAAATCATTTTGTTTTTCTGGCCCGAGTTTACTTGATCTTTGATCTTGGGCCCTTAATTTCAACTAATTACCATTCTAGATTACTGTACTAATTACCAGACCAATTCGTTCATTAATAACAGTTATGAAGTTTTTGGCATTTGAGTTTCAATTGTCGTGTTTGACATAAAAAAATTCTAACTCCCAAGCCCTTCACTTAATCCTAATGAAAATTCGTGAAAATGAACCTCGGACCCCATTCTTATTGTCTGTGAATTATGCAGCGGATTGAACAATTAAAACGAAATTCCTGAGATTACACAGCGCTTATAGCCTATACGTGGAAATTAAATTTACACAGTACACCCACCGACCCCCCCCCCCCTTTCCTATTCACAAAATCATTTAGTTTTTCTGGCCTGATTTTACTGGATTTGTCATCTTGAACCTTTATTTTCAACCTAGTTCAAGTCTAGATTACTGTACTAATGACCAGACCTTTTCGTTCATTTTTAAAAGAGATATGAATTTTTGGGCATTCGAGTTTCGATTGGCGTGCTTGACATGTACTGTAGAAAAAAATTCTAACTCCCGAGCCCCTTACTCAATCCTAATGATATTTTGTGTAAATGTACCTCGGACCCCATTCGTATTGTCTGCCAAATATGCAGCGGATTGAACAATTAAGAAGAAATTCCTGAGATCAAACGTCGAGTATAACCTGTACGGGGACTTAAAATTTACACAGTACAAGGGATGTAAGCAGCCGCGTAATATTTCTGTTGCATGTATATTTCTTGTTTTCCGTTTAGTCTGTATCTACGATAGCGTGTGAACTACTTATGAATGTTAGAACTGTGGAAATTACCGTCATCAAATTTTTACCGAATAAATTTACGTGTTACTGATTTCGTTATTTCTACATTTATAAAGATTTTATCAATCCTGCTGAAATAAAACAGTCAAACATAAGAGTAAACGACACGAAAAAAAAATCTCAACACTGAAATACATGTACATGGGTAAAATGCATCAGTCATTGTTTTAGGACTTCCCCAAATTGTTGTTAACCGAATCCGAGATCCACACCTCAAAATTCTATTTTCGATGTATTTACGACGAAAATCAAGCTCGGGTCTTTTCACCCCCCTCCAGACACAAACACGCATCAATATTTCAAATGACCTCGCACTGTTACCAAACCTGAATAGTCAGACATCTTACACGTTGTTTTTCATCTCATACAAAAACTCAGCTCTTCTCCCGGGCGGAAACGCCCCAAATTCAAAGTCAAATTCGGGAATTATTTCGCGTCAGCAATGTTTTGAGACACCTGCAAAGGCTGTGTGTTCAAATCTCGCCGGAGCCAAGATTTGTTCTTTCTCTCTATTTCTTTCTCTCCTTTTTATTTAATTTTCTAACTAAAATAATCAACATAAAAGGGTTGTTGGACTGTAGTACAAGTTGAAAAACACTCTTCAATTAAGATTTAGACAAAAACAGTCTTTTATTATTAAAGGGTCTTCCGTCTTCAGCGGAAGACCCTTCTATTCTTATTGTTATTAGGGTCTTCCGTTTACAAAGGAAGACCCTCTTTTTTTCTTCGGTTTCTTTTTATTACAGGTTATTAGATCTGTTATTAAGTCAAAAGACCTCTTATTTAATATGAAATAAAATGGGACTGGTCCTTAAAATTAAGGATCCTACAGGGTGGATCATCCTTCATCCATCGCTCTTTTAGATCACATCTGCATTTCCTGATATGTTTCGTTGATAAAGATAAAAGGCAAGGTAATGTCCTCTTCTAAAAATCAGACGGAAGACCTCCTCGTTGCTCGCAACGAGATCGTGTCTAGTTCAAATATTTTCAATGTTGTTTAACTACTTATTCACAAAACGCATTTTTAATCGATTTTGTTAATTTCGTTTACTTCCAAAGCCGCTTAGGATTTATTTCATGGTCTTTACAAAATTGTATCAGTTACTGCTGCGCCGCCTTAAACGCTGACATCGTCATTTGATTACGAGTTAACTTTTCAACTTGGCACAAAACGCGCTATAAAATTTTTAAAATTTTGTTATAGCCAAAACATTTTCTAAGTAAGTAATAGAATTATTATCAAATATCAATATATGTTTGATTTGAATTTTTTCATTCGAAAAGTACTTTTCCTCGCAATTTTCATTTCATTATGTTGATTTTAACTTTTTGTTTTTTACATTGTGCCGCATGTCGAATTTCTGATCTAACATGCTTTCATTTCCCTAATTTAATCTCAAACAATATTTGATTTTAAAACATTATTTGAATGCAAACTTGAATCCTTTGTGGCACAAATTTCATCTTCCCTTGTCTTCGATTAACTGAATAACGCCACTTGTCTACGCTATTTTGGGACAACCCTCGTATGCTTTGAATTTGATGTAAAATTCAAAATCTGTGACTGTTTGTTTCTTTAACGACGTGTTTTTATGATAGAACAATAGGTTGAACTAAAATCAGCAAATAGTTTTAGTGATGTAATAGTCACTTAGAATACAAATTTTAAATTCCATATTGTCTGTATTCCGTCGATATGCTGACCACAAAATTTTCAAAAATTTCATTTACTCGCTCAGAACACAATGCGTTGTGGGCGAATAAAAAACACATATTTGAGTATAAGTTCAGAGGATTACAATTACATATAAATATGATGAAAAACTATTTTTTAATTTTAATGATAAAAAACTATAACTCCAAATTAAATTAGCATGTTTTGTACAATTGTCTATACCTATATATTGCGTATGAATCACGAAAGAAAACATTGTTTAAAAACATCTATACTTATAAATTAAGATATTTTGCCATTAAACTACGAAACGCCTGCACAAAGTAACTGCTTACACCTTTGGTATTTCAACACGTGTGATATGATGTCCGTAAGCTATAATTGATTTTACCTGATAAATAACTAGTAAGAAATAATTTAAAAACCTATTTTCATTTTCGCAAAACCAGACGGGAATAGCAAAAATTAGAATATGGTGGTGGACACACTTTGGCGATCCAAGTCAGTGGGAGTTTGCATCAATTTATATATATGCTTGAAATAAAATAATATTAAATGATTGCGTAAAGAATGAATATATATTTTCTGGGAATTTATTAAGGGTATATATAGAAATTACGATTTAATAAATGATGAATAAAAAATGGGTCAATTCGTTTCTTGAATGCGAGATTTTAGTTTTGATGGATAGACGCTTGCGAAGCACGACCTCTCGTGAGAAAGAGGATAGAAACTTCCAGATTGGGGTAACCAAGGACTCGATTGACAGGACTTGTTTGTCATGCATCGCAGGCAGATACCTAGGATCGACAATCTATCATGGTTAATTAAAAAAAAATTGATAAATGAAATAGATTAATTTGATGTGATTTTTATAATTATATGAAAATTTCGATGGAAAGAACATTCCAGAACGTGGTGTCCAGGAGCGCGTTTTGACTAATTAACGTCATGGCAGAAAGTGTAGGGCGAGTTAACCAGATACTTTATATCTGGCAACTTTTGTTTAACATATGCAAATACATTTGCATGCACAAGCGTTTTTTTAATTTCAGACATTTTTTAACCCGACCGATTAGAAGTTAACCTTATTTGTAAAAAAAAAATAATACATGTATCAACGGATTTGATTAAAATAAAAGAAAAAGTTTTTTTTCAAATAGCTGCAACCAAAATAATTAAGGCCACGTACATGTTTATATATATCATCCAGTTTAAAGTTTACATACCTGTCCGCTCCTCTAAATGTCCAGCCATGCAGCTGCTTTTTTATTTCAAACTAAAGAAACAAAGTGGACACAGCATAACGAACAAAAGTTGTGGTTCTACATATAAGCATTGTATCATTTTAATGTGTAATATTAGTTTATAGTTATTCGCCTCGCCAGGTATGAAATTTACTAACCAGGTATCATCCCGTACCTGGTCACTACATAACTTTGTTATATTCAGTAGTATATTCTCACTATATAACTCTATATAAACGAAAAGTTAATTATTGTAATATACGCATATTTGTTCTTTAGATTTACATGCTTATATGTTTCAGTAGTCGGAATAAAAAAAAACATTTCAATGATTATTTTTCGAATATTTCAAATATGTATTGTCGAAAGTATTCTTAGTTTACTTTTCGCGTATACTAGTAATAGCTGTATAGTGTGTTATTTATACAGCAAATATTATGTTTTAAAAAGAATATCGGATATATTTGTATGGTACAAATAAATAATTTCTGATCTTCCAAAACACACGTTTTTTGTTGATCTTAAACATAAATAAAACACCATATTATAAACATCTGGAAGGGTGTTATCAAAATATGTATAAAAAAAAAAAAAAAAAAAAAAAAAAAAAAATTAAAAAGGTGCAAAAACGAACAATCAAAATTAATTTTGAACGTAGTCTGAGAAACAATTTCAAGAAACCAAGCAAGAATCAATGTTTAGCCCGTCATTGTAATAAATATAATCATGTTTGAATTTGTATTAAAGAACTATTAAAAAGGAATATTTATAAAGGATGTAATATTGATATTGTTAAAAACATATCATTCATGGTCACGCATTGGCTTTTAAAACAAACTTTCAAGGATGTATGCTAAGAAAATTTTTACTCTAGCATTTATAATGTTCTACAAACAAATTAAGTGTCAGTTGTCGTGTTTTAGACGATATATTGCTCATAGTTTTGTGTTAATTAAACACTACTCTTGCCCTTTTATTCTGTTTTTTATACATGGTAGAGTTATCCTACATGGAATATACGTTAATATATCTTTGTTTATGGTGGTTTCATGTTCATGAACCTCAGTGATACGACGTATCCACGAGTCGACATCTTCTCTTGCTTTGGCTTTCGTGGGGGAAAATGGAATTTTCTTTCTGGAACAGGGACCCTCGACACATAAAATTTACATCTCCAAAAAACTCCATAAACTTTTTCCCAACCGTACCTTGAAAAAGTTCGGTTATAAGATTGTAAACGAACGAATTCATGTTCCTTAATCTAGAAATTTGTCTTTCTAATATACTCATGATTATTGTAGAATACCGCGGTCCCATATGTGTAGACTCAAGCAAGAATTTTTACCATCATCTAATTCTTATGTCACGTTCAGATATATATTTTAAAAATATTTAAACATTGATACGACTGAAGGAACATACAATTAAACCCTCTGAATGAAAAGTTAACCCGGGAGACATTAAGGCATATTTATATTATAAGGGAGGACTTTTTTATTTGAAATTTTTTGTATCAACTACAGTTTTATAACTTGAAAGTAAATATATTGTAAAAATGTAACAGTGTTGACTGCACTTTTGGTTACGATCACTAAATACCATGACTAGCCTACACCTTAAACTAATTCAAGACTACAGATATTTTTATTCGAATTTTAGGATGTTTATCTCCTCTCGGCTAAAAGGTCAAGTGAGCTTGTCTGATGTCCGGCATCTATCGGTGTGTCTTTTCGTCTGTCCGTCTGTCTGGCTGTTTGTCAGTCGTATATAAACTAACATTTGTTTTCACTTCTCCATAAATGGAATATTTTAACCAAACTTTACACAAAGCATCATTAGGTATTGAAGACTCAAACGTGTTAAAATAAAAGACAACGCATTATCTAGGGAAGATGATCAAGATTTTTAAAAAAAACTTCTTCTTTAACCCCATTTGGCCAGAAAAGCTGAAACTAATGGTGAAGCGTCCCCAGACAGTAAATTTGATGTTTGTTTAAAAAAACATCCCCGGACGCAAATATGAGAGGGGGATGAAATCAATAAACTAAAGCTGAAACCTCTATGAAAGCATCCTTAGGTAGTGAAAAAATAGAAAAAGAAATCTGTCAAAATTCTCTTTTTAAAATCCTTTAGATGGAAAAGCTTTTTAAAATACGTGGAAGCATCCTCAGGTAGGTTAGATTGAAGTTCGTTAAAAGGTTACCAAGCCTGGGGTAGTGTTACAAAAATGTGGTAGAATTTTTACAGAGGAAAACAAATCGTTTGAAACTGACACAACAAAAGGGTCTTGATGTTTTACATATCGCATAGCACCCTAACTCCGTCACTACCCTAACTCCGTCACTTTCGGGAAACTCCTCGCCGTTTGAAATCAAGTGCGATTTTGACGTCATTTTTTGCATGTCAAAAATCTTCAATCAAATGTCAACAATTTACAACCGTTGAATTTAAGAATGTGTTCAGACATAACAAAATTACACCCTGTTCATTTTATACAACAATAATTGCGGGAAATAAGCTAACACCTTTTCACGAGTGCACTAAAAAAAGGATATATTTACCGTGGTCAGTCATTTTAAGAGAGGTCAAGATGAAACATTCACATGTAATTTATTTTTTATTAAGGTTATTAATATATTTTTCAGTCCGCAATAGCGTTTATGCACTACACTTGATGATAACGTCAAATCGCTCATGCCGTAATTTCTGCCTTAAACAGGGTTACAGATTTATACGGTATGTCGGTAATTATAGAATATGCTACATTTGTTAAAAATGTAATAAATAAATGATATAATCATTAATATATTCATTATTGAAATGATATATTTGAAATATGTAAAGACAGAAATCAAACGGCATCCATACATTCTGAAAAGGTCATTGTGATTGTTTTTACAAGGACCCATTTTTTTTATTCTGGCGATCATTTCACTTTGATGAAATGATATACAATTTAAATTGTATTCACCGATTTTACTTATTATAAATTGGCCTAGATACAAGTTGAGTTTGAACTAAATTGTTAATGTGCCTTCATTCCCTGACGGATCATATTTCATGTGGGTGACGGAGTTGGGTTCAATAAAAATATTTTTGTTCATAATTTTATAAATTATAACGTTTCATGTTATATTTAGTGATTGCAAATGATAAAACTGCAAAAAATAATTTACAGGAAAACGCGGAATGTTTTCTGCTAGTGGTGACGGAGTTTGGGTACTCGGGGATACTTTACTTTACTTAATTGTCGATAAAATATTTTTTGTATTAGATACTATAAAGATATTTTTTTAAGTTATGGCTACTGTTGCTCAGTGAGTGATGTGGCTCCTATGCTTCTTGTTTTTTGTGCATTCAGTAGGTTTTATTGTAAATATGTGCAATCAAGTGACTCAAAAAATTAGGACTTTACTTACAAAGTACATAAAAATGAACCAATAAAATCATGTACGTGTCATTGCAAAAATTTACTACTGATGTTGCACGACAAATTAAGACTAATCTTATTTCGAAATTCTCAACTTAATACAAGAACCTTGACCTGTGATCAGAAGAGAAGGAACAACAACACTAGTAAGTGTAAAGCGAACTCAAATCAAAGTACTGAAGTACTCTCGGGAGTTGATTTTATTGATTATTATCAATTCAAAAATCAACGATATGTTATTTTGCCTGGCAAGTTGTTTCTAATCTGTATTTGAATTACGCACATTTTTATAATATGAATTCTAGAACTTTTCCGACAAGAATTTCGAGAAAACCCCATATTAATCATGTTGTGTAATATTCAAAGATAGAATTAATTCCATCAAACTGTGTATCAGTAATCGAAATGTGATAAAAATTGTACACGTCTGGATCCAAGCAATATTGAACTCTAGTCTCGTTCAACCAGACGCTCGGCTGTCTCCGTTTATATCCGACTACCAAGAGAGACTCTCTACTTGTCGGAGATTAACGGAGACAGCCGAGCGTCTGGTTAAACGAGACTATATTGAACTCTGGCGTAGGAATACATACAACTACAAACAACAATTAAATTGTTCGTACTATATAAAATCTGACTATTTTCCAGGTATTTATAAATAAGCTTCTTTTGAAAAACAATGGTACAGCATACAAAACACCGAATTTATCTATTATTTTTAAGATCTACGTCTTGTCAGCGGTGATTATTTGTGCTTAGGTCAAAACACTGTTTCACTTTCGGTTTGCCAGAGTAACTGCATAGGAGATTTGATTAAAATTAACTCCCAAAAATGCTTTTGTTATTCAAAACAAGATGGGCGAAATTCCTCGTACATCTACAGAATGTCATATGAGTAAGAGCTGTTATATATATTGATACATTTTGTGGGGTAAAAATGATAACTGGTTACATCTTTGTATTGATGAAACAGACGAGGAGGAATTCAGGTTTTCTAAAAATGGACCAATGCTCTGTTCCAATTTTAGTTTGCAAACACAAATTTCAGCAACTCGAGAGTTGTAAAAAGACATACACAAAAATACTGGGAAGAACAAAAAATGCTGTAGTTGATAACAAGTTTATTAGTATTAATTATATGTACTCTACTAAACATACATTATATGTCTACAATGTTTAATATCACTACAAATTAAAAATTCTTAAACTTGTGAATTATTAACAAAAATGATGATCACTCATTTTTTACAATATGACATACGAATTAGCAATTGAATAATACAAAGGGGCTTAATCAGCGTTTATACGTTTATAAGGTCAATGTTGAGACATCAACTCAAGACTGTCGGCCAAAATAATACCAGGCATATTTTTCTAAATAAATTATACGTTTGAAATTTGAATGTTAAGGTAAAAAATAATGCATTAAAACTCTCTTTTTTCAAACTATCCTAATCTGTACTATAATTTTAAGTATTTTCTCTTGTCGTATTAGTTACAACTATCACATTCTAAAAAACTTTATGAGTACTACGTCACATGGACGTCACTTAAGCATTAAACAGATACAATATAAGATTTGTCTACAATATAGATATACGAAATGAGGCATCACTACATGTAACATCTCTCAAACAGACATACTAGTGTTTGCATAATCTATTGCACTAATTAATGATGATAGATTATAAGTAAGCACGATTAAGTCCAAAAATATTATCAGGGGAAAAAGCGTCTTCCCTGCCTTTGCGAAAACAGCATGCATGATATGTTGTTGCCTCCTTTCTCATTTGCTGCACTGTTTAACCTTTGAAAAAAAGAAGAGATAATGTAGATTGCAAGCAACAAATATGAAGTCCTACGTAAACTTGGAAACCATTGGAAATCAAAATTCCTACCAAAAAAGGGAATTTCTAAAGATTGGTTTTAAACATAAAAAATAAAATCATGGAATTGGTTTGTCCATAAAAAATCATTCATTAAATAATGAACCACAATAGTATTCTTGTATCTTTTTTGCGCAATACTTTGCTAAATGAAAGAAAAAATATTAAGTGGTCAAACATTTAGAAGCTTTGCACTTTTTGCATTACATGTTGTTTCTCCTCTAAAGTTCTGCAATGATCCATCATTTCATCCAATCATATATAGATATCCAGTTTAATCTAATCGTAAAATTGGAGCTCACTGGTTTCAAAAGCTAGCCATATCAATCTAGCAGATTTCAAATATAAATACATCCGATCCCTGCACACAAAATGTTGATTAGAGTATGGATATGTTTTCAAGAAGATTTGAATAACAATGCCAGTTTGGTTTAGTGGTGTTATCTTATGTAACTTCTTCCTGTATTGATCTTACATGATTTATTATGTATCCAAAATAGCATCTAGGGAATCAAATCCTATGTATTGTGTTTGTTCGATACACTTCTGTTGCGCGAATCAAGCTCAGCGAAAGATATTAACTGTCCCACGTTTACAAAATCATGGCCCCAATCCAAAATTGCATAATTGGAATTCTTAGCAAAGTATTTTCTTACGGGGTTAAAGAAACTACTGTTACATATAAAAATTTTCAAAAATTATTTAAACTAAGTGAGCTTTATGGTAATGTTAAGGTTGATTACATCTTTCCTATAAGAAGTCTAAAAGTGACCTTTCTAGATTACACGTAATCTTTTTCAAAGATGTTAAAATGTAAAAATCTGCTTACTTTATATAAAAAGTACAGACGAAAATGAATACATCAGAAGGATTCCTTAAAAGGAGTTTCAAACAACATTTGCCTGTTTAGAGCAAAACCATACACCTTCTTGGCTTTTGCTGTGGCCTATGAAACCATATCCTACTAACCCATACCTAACTGAACAAAACGCTCCCTCTTCCAAACATAAGGAAAAATCATTTTACAAAGATACTAGTAAATACGAAAAGTTGATATACTGTGCATTTATCAGCAAATAAATTGAAGAAATAAACAAGTCCGATAACAACAAAAGAAAATACTTCTAATTCCCTAAATATTAAGTGAAGGTGTAATGATACATAATATCGTTTTCAAATGTGAAACGGCGACAACACCGTTAACGTTGAGTGACTTCCGGTCATCTAAGAGGGCTGAATGGTCGTGGCCATTTTTAGACTGTATTGATCTCCATTAGCAGGAAAGCTCTTTATAAAAAATATATGGAAATACCGAAATTCAAATGGTAATACATCCAATTTTTCTTTACTAAATCATAGTTTATAGCAAAACAAATGCTATTTTTTAAATTTAGGTAAATTTGATGGTTAATGTGTTGAATATCCAGCCTCCTTAAAGGAAAAATGATAAATCCCTGAATCGATGAAAAGTCTAGCCTGTAATATGGTGGTTGAATTTGTCAAAATGATCGATAACTTTCATATAAGTTTTGAAAATTGATTCAAAACTCTTCAGTTGGAAAATGTAAAACAGTAAAAACAACTCTGCCATCTTTTGCAGCAAAAAAAGTGTTTGTGCGAAATATACATTGTAATTTCATTAAACCAATTTTTCTGTAAAACTGTCTACATGCATGTTAAGAATGTATGTTATGAGTCCGTTATTATTATTTGCACTATAAGTATTGGGCCAAAAAGAAAAAAAAACAATCCTATGTTAATGAAACCAACGTGGAGCTACATGTACATGCGTATTTCATATATAAAATAATCAAAAGAAAACTACAGGTATATGCAATTTCAGGTCTGTGTATAAAAAATTATATTAAAGCGAAAACAATAGTGTGTATTATACGCTTAGAGAAGAAAAAATGTAAGCAGTCACTTTCACGAAACATGAATAAAATCACTCATCAAAAGATTTAAAATAATGAATGCAATTTAATCTTCTCGCTTACCACACATTTAATCAAAATGATCTTTGACATATTTCGTTAATTGTCATAACATGACTAAATTATATTTAAAACGGATGAGATCAACCAAAATATCACGTACATGTACGAACATACAAATTAAAAGAATGGTTAAAAGCATCTTTGGGGCATAAACGATCTGGTTCGTCACTTTGGGGAAAACAATGATTAACATTCTTCAACCTCATTTTCCCTGACTTATTTAATGAGAAAACGTTTATATCATTTATATAAAGGAAAGACTCAAAAGTCTTTTAAAAAGAGGAAAAAATGAAAAGATATAATAATTTACCGTACATCAGGTTATTTTCGACTGTCACAATATTTTTAATAAAAGATAAATCTGAAGCTTTTTTATATTTGTGTAATTCAGATTTGCAGTTTTAAATATTTATAGAGATAAACAATAGACAAAGTTACTTCGTATTGTTTTTTAACATGAAGGCGAAAATAAGATAATCGCAAAAATAACCGTGTGTATGGTATAACTGAATGCATTGTTCACCCACTTCTAAAGCAGGGGTAGGGTACATAGCGTGACCCTGATCGTCGGACACAGATCCTAAGATGGCCCCGTTTGTCTGCGGGCCCCGCCTTCTCCTTGCTTTCCCCATTTTCGCCCTGATTGTCCAGAAATCCCTCATTTGCTTCTGAGGTCATGACCTCTGGGTTAACCTTTCCTTCCTCCACCAGCTAAAAAGTGATAAAAGAAGAGAACTCATATTAGTATGCACAAGGGAACTTCTGTATCTTTTGGTTTGCATACACTTAATTATTTGATTTCGAAAGAAGAGACCGACCTTAAACGAAAAAAGACTTCAGAGAAATAATAGAACATCAAGTTTCCTGATGAAGCTATGTTATGGAATAGGAGATGCACTTTAAATAGATATAGGTTCCCCAATCCCATTTTGAGAACTAGATTAGTTAGATATATAGTAATTAGTGTCAGGATTTTTCATCCCGTTTGGGCTTTTTCCATCTACATGCCTATCCTAGTAGAACGTTTCTCGTTTTGTTTATTCTCCAAATCGTGTGAAGCTTGCAAAGTCTCGCGGGATGTCTTGTAGACTTACGAGAAACATGAATGTCTCAATTAGTTAATTAAATTTCTACCACAATCAGTCTAGGTTGAAAGGTGTTCGGGGATGTTCCGGTTTTATATGTTCTCTACTGGCAATATCATATAGCTGTTTCAATCGATTGCGGATGGCAGTTGTCTGTTCAAATATTTAAGAAAGTGACATTTTCATGCAGTTGCGGCTAGAATTTAATTCATCAAATGCAACATTTTTAACCTTGCAAATTAACCCAAATTGAAAACTTAATTTTGCTAAAATATTTATGAGACAGAAGTAAACAGTTTAGCCATCGTTTTATCATTCTGTAACAGAACTTGCGATCGCCTGTAAATTATTGGCATTCGTGCGCAATAGGGTTTTTTCAATGCAAAGTCTTGGGAATCTAATGCACTTGCTTCTTTTGATCACAGAGTCTGATGTTTTAAGCTAAATTGATTTTTATGATATCAATAGCTATTGTATGAAAAACACTTTACTTCTGTTTGCTCTGTTAATAAAACAAAACGCATAAATTCTATATCTGTACGAAGTGAATCCCACCATTATTTTTGTATCTTTGTACGATGTAGTCTCGCAACTGACCAGTAATGAACCAGTTTGCGTGGTGTGTTTCCGAACGTTTATCAAAATACAACTGATTTTTTATAAATCTGTTTCGCGTCGAGAAATATTCATTTTGATTAAAATCAGATCTTGGATCCGCTCCGACAATTTCGATGTCACTACTCAAATCATTACTTATTACGGTGCTTACTCGATCACACAATGCATCAAGTTAATTATATTATCATTATGATTGATTTTATCAACATTTTATTGATATTTTAATATCACTTGCACGTTTCCCTCCATACATGTACGCTAAAAAGATTATTATCTATAAAACTTTGGATGGACAGTTTCCATGTTGGGTTTCATGACTACGTGTAATTTAATATCAATAATGAAATAATCTGGAAAATACACTTTGCATTCATTCACCGTGTTCAATATGCTTGCCGTTGGTGTTTTATGTATATTTACAGAAACCACTGGTGTATTTTTTTTAAATATATTTCAAGGAAACTCTTTTATGTATATTTACAGAAACCACTGGTGTTTTTTTTTTTAAATATATTTCAGGGAAACTCTTTTATGTATATTAACAGAAACCACTGGTGTATATTTTTTTTTAAATATATTTCAGGGAAACTCTATAGCTTTATAATTATGAATATCACACTTATCAATAATTCTACCATCTCCAACTTTTTTCTTTATTTATTCATGTTTAAAACGAAACACTGTTAACCAATAACGGCATTATTTTACATTACAATTACCATTTACAATATACCAAACAAATAATATAAAGATTGTATTGCAATTTGAATCGTTACTATTTTTGAACTGTTTGTTTTAAAATAAAAATTTATAGCACAAAAACACCTACAATTTATTAGGAAAATTCACATTGCAATAACCTTGTACCGACGTCAAATGAAGGCCAACATACAACTTAATGAAAAATCTCCAAGGATTATAGCCAATAATCTAAACAATTCACACAGGCATCAATAGACATTGGAACGAGAACCTGCCATTATGGAATGACAATAGAAGGTTTAATTATTTGTTATTTTCACCAGATGTGTCCCTTTAAAGTAGAATGGTACATTGGTCCTTACTTAGTGCTTCCATTTATGATGACTGCCATTCTGTTTCAAGTAATTCCCCTATCAAACAAAATTGACTTGTTACAGAAGAACTTTCACAGACTACAAAGAGGCATCATGAAATATTTCAAGAATCCAACTAATGCAGTTTCAATTTTTTTTATTTCAAAGACTCTTTAATGCAACATGGTGGGTTTTTTTTCAATCCATGATATTGCATAGAGATCAAAGCCTGACGTCGCAGACCAAGATTTAACATTTGTCTTTTAATTATTTTTAATGTGAGAAAAAATTTGCCAGTGTAAAAAATATTTTAAATGAAGATAGATAGAGGTGGGAATTTGGCTTTATTCAAGAAAATAAAAGTTCAATTGAAAACCAATATGACACTAAACTAAATTCGTTCTTTAACAAGTACTAAAACGGCCTAATGTTTCCCTAAAAGAGATTATTATTGCATAATATCATACTTTGTTACTCATCGTGCTGTTGATATTGACGCAATAATTTTCAGTTATTCATAAATTCGCAATGCTCCGAAAAATACACCAATTCTCCTTTCTTCTTCCGTTCAATGCATGAAGATATATGATCCTTTTCCATTGTTGAGCAATATTCAACCAAAGCCCAGTTCTTTAAGTTACTTGCGTAATATTTGAATTCTCGAATGATAAAACATTCATTTGCCGGTAATGGTTTAAATGTGAGGTGAAAAAACAATAAGATATTCTTTTATAATTATGTTGCGAAGATAGTACTCTAAGTAATGTCATCCCAACGAGACACAGTCATGTAGTTCAATCGAGGTCGGTCCATGATATTTACTGAGATCCTCCCGATTGTCGATAAAATTAACGCTCATAGTATGCCCACATTAATCGTAAATCAAAAATGAAGAAAAAAAGTTTAAATGGGTCATATTTAGATAATCATAAGATGTTAATTTTTTTTTCCTATGCTTTTACGGTACTCCAATTCAAATGATTATAGGCCTTTCACTGCAACAAAGAATTTACATAAACTGAATATATACTCCAGTGGATTTCAAAATTCAGAAAACGGAAAGACACAATGCCAATAAAAAAAATTTAATTTATATACTAAATACAATTCTTTAAATACAAAATCGTTTTGTTTTGTTCATTTGGAATGGTGGCTTTGGCTTTTCTAATTGAGGGGGATGGGGCTTTTTCTTAGAGTTTCTCGATAGTTTTCACATATTTGTAATTTTAATTGTTTCCAACAGAAATGTATTCTCCGCTTTTACTTTTATTTAAATAATCATAGTGATTCTTTTTATTGTGACGACAACTTCGGTGGGGTTTTTTTTCTATTAAAAACATAAAATGTAATATCGATCTTGTGCCAACCTTTGCATTTACGTAAATTACATAACTGCTTGATGTAAAACGATATATAATGAAATATTTACATTTCATGTACCAATGCCGTCAGACTATGAACAAAACTAGAAATAAGCTTTGGGGTTTTTTTTCTGCGGATAGTAATGCAATTCTCATCCGCTCTTACAATTGTTATATTCAACAGTCTTTATGTGTTCAATAAAATACGGGTTCACGTTACAGAATGGCAGTTCATTAATGTTGGACTATGTTTTATTAAACTGTTTTGTTGGATAAAAATATGTTTCCTTTTTAAAAATGCTTTATTGATTAAGCGATACTCCTATGTTCCTACAAAACATTATTTTTTACCAAAGACTAACCCTTTGCATTTGAATTTTCTACTGATGAGTGCAAGCTATATCTGAAGCGACTCGAAGACAAGAAAGGGGTTACTATTTACCACTACCCTTATCGTTTTGCGAAATTTAACTTTCATTGTGATATATATATTAAAAGAGAACACACAAACAATTAAGAGCTCTAAATCTTGATTTTATTATTACTTGTTTTGGCAGTTACATGAACTGTATCTGTATTATATAGTTTTGTCATAATCATTTTTTTAAGATTAGCAGATTAGCAATGTTTTTGTGAGTCTTAATCAAAGTCAAATATTTTAAAACCGGTCAACGGTTTGCAGTATTTTTATTTTAAAACATTTGGTTTGTCACTGTCATTTTAAAATCATTGCAACTAATGCCAACTACACGCTGACGAGAATGAGAAGGTTAATTGTTTGAAACATGACTGAAAAGAATAAAATATCATGTATTTCGGATATCATTCTGAGCATATTTGTCTTTACATAAAGATTATTTGATTTCCTGTTCACCGTTTTATTCTTTATGTATGCGAATTCTCAGCTGTATAATTTTCTCTACAGGAATGGTTTGGATTCGCACTGAAAACATTGGCTTGATGAAATATTCAAATCTGCTATACATTGACTACGGGTATGCTTCATATTGTGGGGCAGAAAGTGTCCCTATGTGACTGTATTTTAGTCAATAATTCACCACAAAGGATGAAGTTTCCTTCGTGTGGCTCTAGCGACTGTTTGCAACGCTCATATTTAAATCCCTAAATCCCTAGTAAATCTAAGTGACAACAGATGTTTTGTTGTACCTTAATGTTATGTGATATATAGTACTCTCTCTCTCTCTCTCTCTCTCTCTCTCTCTCTCTCTCTCTCTCTCTCTCTCTCATCTTCAATCGTGTAATCTCTCATGCAAACTCACAAACATAAAACATATTTTTTCTATCTATTTCTGTAATTATCCAATCTCTGTCTCTCTCTCTCTCTCTCTCATTATTTTTCTAGTATTACCCACCCCTTTAAGAGCTAGGTAAACAAGTTTTTCAAATGCGTCCAAATCCCTCGTGTCCATGTATTTTGGTCTCTTTTCTTCCAAGTGGTGATCATTCTAAAATAAAAATAAAATTAACATTTAAGGTAACTCTGTACCTATAAAATTATGGGTTCAAAATTAAAAAACTTAACTTTGTTTAACTTATTGGACTTAAATTTCATCAAAAAATAGATAAAATATATATGTATCCATACTATCTAAGATGTAAGGTAATACAAACCAAAGGCTGAAAATATCATCTAAAAATCACACTTTTCCTTGTTTAAAAATTAAATAAAAGTGGATGGATACTTGTTTATCTATTTAAATTTTATTGCTTACTATGCAAGAAAACTAAAATTAATTTTAAAAAAAAAGAAATAATTGTTTACATAAGAAAAATTATAGCATTTAGATATATCACTTAGAGAAAAATAGAAAGAGTTATTTCTCTTTGTCGTTATTGAATTATGTCGAATATAAGGATAAAAAACGCTTATTAAATATCTCCAAGTAAACAATGATTTGAGTTTTTGATGTTCACCTAAAATAACTTAGAAATTACAAATCTACTTGCAAGAATTTTAATGAATTCATGGTTTATGTAAAATATATGACGTCACAGGAGGGTGAATTTACTTTAACAACTTCTAAAATAATTTTTTTAAATTCTAATCGAAACAATTTAAGGGTTGGTTTATTTTGTGTCCGCATATCACATTGAATGAATATTACACCATCATATACTTCAGAAATGACACACTTTTGGGGCAGTGATTTTAAATTTCATCACTTAATGAACTACATTTCACACATCAAAATCTGCAACTTGCTCCAAACCATAATACGGCTTGTTTGGAACAAAGACTCTTAAACTGTAATTTCGAAAGTAGAAGTGAAAGTACAATCAATGTTGTCTACTTACTCATCGGACACATAGCAGTTTACGTGGCAATGTCTTAGCGCTAATCTATCCTCATATTACAATTGAAAGATCTATCATTACGAAACACATCTGTTATCTTCTATAAGGGTATTTCAAATTGAAGTAGTTACTCTGTTTATGAAATGGAACTTCTCTGTACAACATCAACTTGTTTTTTCAGCACTTTAAGTACTTTGATTATTTCTTCATTATCTAGCCTCGCCCCCACACGACGTTTTCATTAGCGGTATTGTAATCTGTATCATCAAGTCAATTATGGGTTTTTTTAATTCATATCAAAGCTGTCTCTGTTTTGTCCTCACTGACATTTTAAAAAGTTCAGAGAGTGTAAGTATATAAGTCGTGAGACTTAGTACTTATGTATATCCTGCAGACAGTTAGTCTGTAGCTTCACCAAATAATGTTTTAAAATGTTACTCTATGGTAATAATAGACAAATATATAATATTGGTCCTATCTTTAATACTCATTGTGGTAAAATTGACAGGGAATCCTTAAAAATGTGAAATGTTTTGTTACTATACAGCTGTCTGTCGAATTTACTGCTGCAATTGTGCACTTTAATTACACTTGAAAATTGTTCTATTTGTCTGTACATTGCAGGCGTCAACAATTAACTTCACGAAGATGGCTAAAACAGTTGCTTCGAAAAGTTTAATACTTAATTGATTTTTGAAACTACCTTAGTTTGTTATGAATAGCTATTAAGACACGTTTTCAAGTTTTTTATAATATTGTTTTCAGAAAATCATCAACTTCTACTATTTTTATTCGAAATTATTCGTTTAAAGGACAATGTAAATTATGGTCATAAAGAGCGAGAAGTTTCTAGAATATCGTTTTGAAATGAAAGAAAAATAATAAGAGTCAAAGGCTGAATTGTAAAAAGATATATTATCTTTTTTAAAGTTGTTTTACTATAAATGTAAAGATAAATGAGTGAATGAATACGACCATCTTAGACGATAGTATATGCAATTTATTTGTGATGGGCAGCTCTGTATAAGATATAGGAAACCTTCAAATTTTATTGTTAAGATTTTTGAAGTTTTTCTTCACTAAATTATAGTTTATGACCAAACACATTATGCCTAAAATCTTACGGCAGATCTGTTTGATAATGTGCTGACCATCCATACTCCATTTTAACAGAATCGATGATTCAATAATACACACAAATAATGATTCCGATGAGTGGCCAAAACAAATGGGATATCAGATATGTGCGTACAAAGGGTAAAACAACGTATTTGCGGGGAGGGTGAATTTTATAAATCTCATGGTGTTTGTTTTGTCTTTCAGATCGCAAAATTCTAATTATAAAATTAAGAATCTCATATAATAGAAATCGATTTTTGGACTTAGTCTCATTATGCATACTTGTCGTTTGATGCTTTCCAAATTTCACCATGAACGATTTCATTAAATTTTTACTAGATCTCTTGACAGTAAACGTTAATCTGCAAAAGACATAAAAGACAAAACATGGACTTGAAAATCGATTTTAACCTCATACTTTATTACCCTATCTCTATGAATAATGAAGGACTAACTTCTTATACATTGTGACAATGTGTGTTTCGGAAATGCAGCGAACCAGCGATGATGAGCTTAAGAATTTGCTCTTTTGAAAAAGTTTTTAATATTTCTTGTGATGTTCGCTGTATATTTATTTATTTATTTTACATTATTAATTTATTTATTTATTTATTGGAGTGCATAGAATGGGGAAAGCTTATAAAAGTACACGTAACAGTTCAAGTGAGGATTTTTTTTATATTATTTGATACATACCTCGGTTTCCCTGGCAACGTCTATAGGTACACTACACACAGATGATATAAGAACCAAAACGAGGCTTGAACATAACAACATAGGCATACTGATCTCCATTTTCTGTAGAAAAATGAAATTTAAAAAATGATAGATAAAATAAGATACTTTCAGCGAGTTAGAATTTCAAAGGATTACCCAAATCTACACTAGAAATATAAATTCAATATGTCGTGTTCAACTCTAGGAAATCCCTGTTGTCAACCTACGGTCCATCGACAAGCATGGAAAATTAACCCGTTCTGCCTGGCATTGCAGCATAATTCAATGAAATAGTCAATTTCATGACATATTTAAAAACTACTTAACACATCATAAGTAATTTGATATGAGAATTTATTAATAATACACCAGTGTTTGGTATTTGTTTCCCTGTACTAAGTATCAGAACTTGAAGTCAAAACATAGTCTAGCACATCTTCACTAGCCAAGGTGTCTAATTTGTTTTTTTTTTCATCTCTAAGTCTGGCAAAGGTGAGTCTATCAAATCAGTTTTTTTATAACTTTCTTGACAAACATAAAACACAATTAAAATAAACACACACAGCACGTCATCATTATTAAACTTCCAAACAAAATACCTATTGCGCACTTCATTGCTTACTTGAGCAATATATTTCATCTTCTAAGAATCAAGGTTTATATTTTAATTCTGAACAGCCATTTTGTTAAATGACGTACATATGTAACTATACAAAACACGCATTAAGACGAGTATGGAAAGTGTACATCCTATTTGATAATCGTTAGAACATGCTGTTCATGGCCACATACCAATGGCTTCCTATAAAACCCAATCTAGATATCTCTGCAGTGGTCTTGTTACATTTAAAGGATCATTTTCTCAATTTACCCGCCGAGGTGAACGGATACCCAGACCCATCAAATCGTTTACGCTGTCGTCAAAAACAAATAACGGATAGTTTTGAGATCCAAATACACGTGTATAATTATGGTAGGGGTTTTCACTTAAACTCATTTTTATGACTATTACCTTTTCAGTAACCTTACCCGTTTTATGATGATCAACGTTTTACCAATATAACCATTAAGGTGGGCCCCTACTCGAGTGAAGTGATCCCTGATAGTTCTGTTGACACTTTATTGAAATATGTATTTACCATTACTGATTAAGCAAATGAATTATTGCATAGACCTTGAATTAATATTTAATGTGTAATTTTCTGCATCTTTAAAAGGTTTTGATCTTTGACTATTGTAGTGTATACGCTTCTAGTTGTGTATATGTACGCGCATTTCTGCATTTTCACACGGTACTTTAAAAAAAATTGTACAAATACAGGTCTTTCGCTCTGAAAATGTAAATTAAGTAAACTATAACAGGCAGGGCGATTTAAAGCTTTTTATTTACTTCCACCTGGTAGAAAAAGGATAGATAGATAGATAGATAGATAGATAGATAGATAGATAGATAGATAGATAGATAGATAGATAGATAGATAGATAGATAGATAGATTAATTTTGTCCCACAGATACCGACTGCGGTTTCATTGATTCCAATTAAAGCTTTCTGTTATTTTTATGTCAATTTTTGCGGGTTTTCAGTTGTCTTTTATGTGTGGCTTGCAATAAAAGTACAGAATGCCACCTGATGTCAAAGCCAATCACTATTGACCAAATGATGACTCTCTCTCTCTCTCTCTCTCTCTCTCTCTCTCTCTCTCTCTCTCTCAATTTTGCTAACCCCTTTCAGCCAAGTGCGCCTTTTGACGCTTTTTATGCTCGCAAACACTCAAAATAAACAAATGTTCTGTCCGTGGCCATATTGTGTTGCCATGACTATTACATTGTGACACAGAGCATAATATGACCTCTGATAATATAGATATATGGGTTATCTTTTGTTACGTCTTTCAGAAAATGTCTTAATTTTCATTTTAAACTTCTTCCGAACACTGTATTTATAAAAGCACATCGAGAGTATCATACAGACAGAAACGTTTTATTTTTTTTTCATTTACATGCATTCATTTTTTCGTACAAAGCTGCTTTTTTCTAAAAAAAAAAAAAAAAAAATTAAATACATGGATACCTACAGCATATCTGAATGACTGTAGCTCCACGGAAATGTTTGCTGACGGACCGTAGAGCTGCCATTCTATCCATTCAATGAATTATATATTTATTGGCACATAATTCTAAAACCTTGTGCAACTGTATGGATAGTTCTACTATCCGTCGTCTCGCATTTCCCGTGGAGCTACAGTTCTGCAGCTACGGGTTTGCGTTCTTGTAGTATGATTTACAAGTTAAAACTACGTGCCTATATCCGTATGTAGCGCATTCTTATATAGAAACTGTTATGTTTACTAATACTTGACTTTTAAATGTTTGCATGCAATTCTTTTCATCGTCTTTTACTTTTTCTGAGTTTTTATAGCTACAGGCGAAAATTGAATATTGCACGCGTAAGTTTTTTTTTTTTTGGCTCATCGTCGTTTCAAGTAAACGTAAGCACATGTTTTATTATGCATGATTTTCACAAATAATTTTAAAGATTCCTATGATATAGATAAGTCACTGTTATGTCTTTGTTTTTCTTTAGGATTTTTTTTTATGGAAAAAAAACAAGTTAACGGAAACGTCTATTGCAAAACAAAAAATGTTAACGAAAATTTATGATTTTTTTCAATCAATGGAATTAAAATTCCAACAAAGATATACCAGCTAAAAGAACACGTTTTCGAGCTATATTTGTTAATGAATTGTTAATGAAATTTCAATAACAGAGGAAATAAAGACATAAATTGTTCAATGACAAAAATGGTTAACGCGTGAAATGGAAAGGGACAGTTACCAACGTGTGAGAAGCATTGAACTAAAGATAAAAGTTGAAGGGTACATACCAATTAACTGTTTTATTATCTGAAGTACGTTGCATTTTTAGTAATTCTGTGCTTTTAAGTGTAACAACAGGACACTTTCGATAGCAATCTATAAAATGCATTAGTTATTCCCTTTGACACCTGTATTTTAAAAGGGGAATCGATCCGCATGCATTGGGATTGGAGGTTAATATTTGATGAAATATTAAAATGTAATAGAGTTTTCAGTAAACAATTTAAAACAGGGATCATGACAGGTGTAAATCTATTTTTGGACGCATTGATGATTCTCGTCTTAATTTGAAAATGTAAAAAAATGTCTGTTTGAGCGTGATGCTTTGAAAAGACTAAAATTCTAGGTTTATCTTTTTCCCTGTCGGTAATTCTTCTATTTGTGTGGATTATATAACCGGAGCAATTTTGTGATGTATTCCTTTCGTGTTTGTGAACAATAAAAACTGTTCACAAAGGATATGTGAGCTAATTGAAACTCTGTATATGTTATGTGGTAATTTGCAAGTGATAATAAAATTCGCAAAACACTTGATTAATCTTTAAATTTCATTAAATCTTTAATTAATTAATTTCACATGTTGGTTTAGACAAAATTAATCCCTTTATATCATATACATTATGGGAAGTTGACAAGAGTATTCTACTTACTTTATTTTACAATCGAAACCTCTACAATATAGTTAATTGTATGTATTCTTTATCTTAAGAATTTGTAAAAAAAAAGGTTCAAAGTTTTGGAGCTTTTTTGTTGTAATTCAAGCACGGTAGTATGCCGAATACTAGTATTCTGTATTATCCTTTGTACTAAATGCAATATCTAAGAACATACAGTATTTATAGAATAACTTGCTTCGAGTTTTAGTAACCTTAAACTTGAAACTGTAACTGTCATTGAATCGACGAAAATTGATATCATCGAATACTGATGAGACTACAGCATTCAACTGTGTGCTTGTAAGCTATGAATAAAGATAAAATATCATCTTCTCAAATGATGCAATATGCAAACGTGTTCACTCATAAGCTTAGACTAACATATCCCATTAATGAAAGAGCATCTCTTTTCCTTTTTTTAGAGCATGATTCCACAATGTTAATAATTGATGTTGTGCTCACAATCAAATAACAGTCCGACGTGTACCTCTGAATGCTATAGATATATCATGGAGTGTCATTTTAATGCACCTCTATCTAATGCAAGTCCACGGGGAGACGGTAATGTAAAACCATGCACTGGTTCCATTCATAACTATTTATGAGTGAGAAAACCACGATCTTTTTTTTTCTTCATGGAGTAGCATCATCGTTAAAACATCTTCAACAGAATACGAGTACATGTTTTATGAAAGTTTACCTCATCATCCGTGTCTTTACATATAAGCATGCATGCGAAGTAGTTCTCCATTTCCCCACCTGATCATTTGTGAGTTTTCTTATCAATGTATTTGATATCGCACGTTTTAAAAGATTGAGAAAAAATTGAAATATTCAAATTAATTGTTGAAATTTATTCACCTATATTAAATCACTTACATCTAACAGACATAATTTCATTTTTAGCGTTTGTGTGGATAAGATCTTTAAACACAATAAAATCATTTTAAATACAATCATGTTCACGATAAATTAACTATAATTTTCTCGATGAATGTTAAGAAAAAGACAACCTTATACAACCGATGCCTAACATTCAGTAAACTTGACAAATTTCTATAAACTGCTTTTAATATATTTTTTTCTTTCAGGACAGTAATGAACTTTACAAGCATCAACATTACATTCAGATATTAATGTCCACTTGACTCACATTACGTATTTCGAAAAGAAAAAAAAATTGAAGATAATTTGGATTGAGCCTTTTCTTAGTTGTAAAATATGAATTTTATTCCACAGAAAAATATCATTCTAAATGATTTTCTAATTTTAGAAAATTCATACACAATCCATGTAAATTTTGTGCTCTTTTTAGGAGTTTCTACTGGTAAAAAATAATGTTGATATTTATTACGATAACTCAGAGTAACATATCGTATCTTTACTAGACAAATGTTGATAGTTGTCTTCAGTTTTCGTAGAAATACATGTATAACTTAATCCCAAAAATTTGAAATAAAGCTTATGAATCTTTTATTTAAAACAAATTACAGAATTGATTTGTCTTGGCGTTTTTAGATATCATATGAGATATTTGATCGTTAGTGATACTTTTTTCTTGGACACAAATGTTTTACATATACAATTATGATAAATTTACGTTTAATTAATCATATTTTATGTATACATACTCTTTTCGCTCCAATGACATGATTTCAGAGCTACTTACATTGAATTACTTTTCTTTTAATTAATTGATAAATTTAACTTACTTAGTCGAACTATCTAAAACCTTATAATCAGTTTTGTTTGACTTTAAGAGTATCAATTAGAAAGAAATCTCGATCACTGTTGTTATAGTCCAAGTAATTCAAAACTATGATTTTGCAATTGTATCCGACATTGTGATTTTCCTATCGAACCTATTACAAAAGGTCTTACCTTTAACCGTACGTTGATGCTGTGTGCTGCGTGGTCCAGGAGTCAATGAAACAGCCAAATGATTCGATTGGCTTTTTGTTGCGTCTCCGGAGCTTTTTAATAAATTATTAACTCGTTCGATGATTGGCTTTTTACGGGACGCCATCAACGCTGGCTTTAATGAATTATTAACCCGTACATGATTGCGTTTCAGAGAATAGATAAGTTGCACTCGTAACTAGGGACCGTTGATAACAAGGCTTCTACATTCAGAGCACAACGATCATTGATAATTCATCAGAAAATTTACGAGATGAGGGGAGAGATTTTTCCTGGGTTATTTTTCCCCCTCATTTAATTACGGGAAGAATTCCAGCAGTGTACATCGTTGCTGAGTGGGCGTAGAACGTTTACATGCAAAAAATGTAACTGTGGGGATTTGTGGTTTGTTGTAAAATGAATGTAAAACAAAGAAAATCAGGAGTGTAAATTTTGTATCAAACTATCTGAGTATTTTTTCTACACAACCTGCTTCTCCGATTTTATATTACACGAACTTTTATGATCAATAAGTCTGTAACAAAGCGTTGAGTTTAAAGAAGATTTTTTTACTATCTGATGTTGATTAATTTGACCATGCAATGATTGGCATGACATACTTTGTACATGTATGCTTACATGTGTACTATGTATTTCATACACAAATACAATATTTTGAGTTCTTACAGAATAAAAAACAATACAAATCAATATAAAGTGTTTGACACTTTTTATTAAGCTGCATTGAACTGATAATATGACTTTACGCATGCCATTTAGCCCTTTATGTTTGATTACCCTAAAAGTAAAGCTTGAAATGTTTATGTCAGAGAAAAGATTTGTGAGCTGTAAATATAAATTTCAAAATGAATAATCAAGAAGAATGAAAACTTAAAATTGTATTTCGTCTACAAAAAGCTAAATATGATAAATCATATTTATCATTTTAATGATTGTCTTTTTTAACATTTAACATCTAATCTTTTTCCACTCCATAGTTTTTTCGTATTTCTAAATATAAATGACTTTGAAAGTAATTTTTCAAACGTTGTAGAGTAAAAATGATTTGTTATATAAATATGTGATATTTTCTTTTGTTGCTTTTTATTTCCTATCCCCTTAAGGTCTATGTGTTGAAATTAATAATAGGAAAAAAAACTTGGAAACTTTGGAAGGAAGATTAATATTTCCATTAATGTTTCCATTACATTGGGAATTATCAATGAGAATTCAAGTATAATATCAGAGTCGTTAATATTAATCTTTACCTTAAGCGAAATTTGTATTTGCAATAGAGTTATTCCTTCTTAAATGCCATGTTTTGAGAAATTTAGAAATAGAAACACGGATTCCTGAGGTTGTGATCATGAGCTTCCAAATACAAGTCGCATGACGACTTCCTTTGCAAGTAATAATTATTATAAATGCATGTGCAAAATTTCTCTGTCTCTCTTTCCCTTTTTAGATGTTAAATGCGTATGTAAACGCATCGTTTTTGTTTGTCTGCTATTCGAAATACTTTTAAATATATTTGATAAAAAAAAAATAAAACCAATTTTCCCATAGAATAATTCGGTCAACGTTGCGGTAAGTTTATTGATGATCACCCTTCTAATGGATTTTCTCTAAGTAACAACAATCGTTCTACATCGAGAGATCAGATCGCATGATAAAAATTGTCATTTGGGAATGCAGTAATTGCTTAAATAGTATTGTAACCTCCTTCTAAATGACAAATATACTTCCTGTGACGTCATATGTCATGTGACTTCACATACATCTGTTCTTTTGTATTCGTTGATGATTCTGTCTGAGTCTTTCTTTAAAACACTTGTGATCTGTTATCAGGAAATTAACTTAAATGAATTATTTATGTTTTAAGTTTTTTTTTATTTTCCTTTTCTTCTTCCCGATTAATTATACATAGTCTTGGTTTAAATTCAGCATATTCTAGACTTTGATCTATTCTTAGGAACATTCCAACTATTCTTTTGAGATTGATTCGATATTTGAAAAGATAAACTGTCTGAATTTGAAAATATATTATTCCTTTATTACTTTATATCTAAGAAACTACAGAAAAGGCTGACATTTTTTATGCATTGTACAGTTTACTACCTCGTTGAAGTAAATTTGCCTTTGGTCACTTCTAATTTATTTCAAACTTACCTGCAATTGTTTACAACGGGTACTTGAAATATTAAGGTCAAACTAGGTCTCTATGTATTTTATCTGTGAACAACTTTGACTTTTGATTTTAAAAAATAGATGATTAAAACCTAGAACATTTCAAGTATACAATTTTATGGGGTATTCTGGTAACGACCTTTAAATGGTAGAAGGGGGGTTGAATTTCTCTCTTGGTATGAGTTTGATCACAACTGAATTAAATCAAATTAAAGTTTAATTTTTCCACTTCACATGTATATCAAGTGGCTATTCACTCGAATTACTCGAAATAACCCCAGAAATGTTGTTAAGTGTACAGAGGTTCTTATTCTGATTAAGAGTTTATTATTAAAATAATGGATGATATTCAACAATCTGCTTACCGTAGCCTAATAAATGTGATAACTTTGATAGGTTGTTAAGATAAGTTAATAACGGTATGCCGTTTCTGACCATTAGTTTACTTTTACACAGAAGGCAGTATTAATATCAGATCAGAAATTTAACCAGTGGTTAACCTTCAAGGGTGTTTAAAGCAACCCAGGATGAGGTTAACACTCTACATGTATCATATTAAAGAATTTCTACTTACTCTCCATATTAAAGTTTCTGTAAACAGTCAGTAACAAACCTAATAAGTGTTTTGTTTTGTCGAGGACCTAAAGTTTTATATGTAAACAAACAAAAAATAATATATAACAATTAAATTCATATATTATTTCTCTAATTTTTTACCTTTGTCAGTCTTTTGTGCAAACCTGGATGCCATAGTAGGATCGTAATATTACGTCATGGGCAAAGGGGGGTCACTCTAAATATTTTGGGGCTTAAAAATCAAAAGTATGGTTGAGCGTTTGTGTAAAAAATCAGCTCAAAGAACGTTACGGCCGCCATGTTGCTGTATAAATTTTGACGCTCGCCGTGTAAAGAAATTTATAAGGCAATTCACGTGACGCGATTCATCCAATGACGTCGAGACATTCTAGTCCGAGGCAAAACAAAGGCATATATAATAGCTTTAAAAACGACGATACAAAAATATTTCATACAAATAAACATCAAAATAATATTAATATAAACAAATGCAGGTGCACGAACCGATATTCACAAATTAACAAAGAAAATAATGATGTTATCAAGGATATATTTGCCGCGTTTTATTTTTGCCCCTTTCGGCCTCTTTGTCAGCGAGCTAATATAAGACTGGGCGAATAATATTGTCTCATGTTATCTTTATTTAATCCCAACTTTGTCTGGGCGAATTCAAGACGGGGGGGGGGGGGTGGGGGGGTGGGTAACCGTTTGCAAATGAAGAAGGGCAAAAATACCGCGGGGAGAAACTAACCCTGCGTACAACAATAATCAGAATCATCCTTGTACATTACATTTATTTACAATAATGTTAACTGTGGACCAGTGTGTTGACAATGAAATAACTATGCAATGTTGCAAATGGATCATTACACGGACACTGTGCTGGATTATTATAACAGTTGCATGTATTGATAAATTTAAATATATATTATAGGATAGGCCATTGCTTTAAGAGTTTATAATTAACCGCTGTTGTTATTGATATACCTCACCTGTCACGTTAGATATTTACCTTTAAAAAAATAAATTCCTACAGGAAAAAAAATTTCCCACACGAAAAATAATTTTCTTATCGGATGTTCAGAATTTTCTACTGGAATTAAAGAAATTCCTACATAAATTTAAATTCCGATAAGATTTGAACAAAACTCTCCATAGGATTTAATAATCAGATAGGAATTTCCTATAGGAAAATTACCTGTTTGAAGTTGTCCTGTGGGAAATACTTTCCTCCTGTAGAAAATATAAGTCCTGTAAGATTTATTAATCCCTGTACAATTTTTGTTATATCCTGTAGAAAAATTATTACTCCTGTTGGAATAATTATTTTCTCATGGGATTTGTGTTTTTAAAAAGGTAAATATCTCATCTATCAAGTAAGACACATTAAATACATAATTGATTGAATACTCCTTTGGCAAATGGTCTATCTTTTTTTTGTAAGGATGTTTTCAAAACTGCATCTTAAGCGGGTGCAAAAAAATAGCACCTTGGCACAATTATCCGGCACATTTTCGACTGACTCAGTGGTGATAGGAATACCATAGTACAAATTTGAATTAAATATAGTGTGAAAGACAAAAGGAATCGAATTTTTATTGTTTAAGATGGAAAATTCGTTTGAGATTATGATTCATTTTGTATACCTTGTTCAAATATTTTCTATCAAGATCAAAGGGGTTCTGCATGTAAGAATAACTTATGCAGTGCATATACTTATGTTTTTTCTCAATCTCCCTTTTTATAGAAAGCGAAAACTCAAGTGTGATCAAATCATGATCCCCTTATGTTACCCTTTTAAACTACTTTGCCACATTTCCTTTGATTTGATTCCTTAATTCATCACAACAGACATTGCTGAATCTAGAGCTATTATTGTCGAATCGGGATCGCCATTCAAAGAAAGCAAATGTCTGAAGAGGAAATGAGAGAGGACTTCAAATATCTCCTGGGATATGAACTGCTTCAAAACATGACTTGGATTCTTTATAAGGTTGAAAATACCGTGAGAAAATAGCAAGAACACTGTCAAGAACTTTTTATTTCTCTTGTTTCACTTACAAAAGGTAAATGTTTTCATACGGCAGTTATATTTATCGCCCTGAAAAAATTATATAACTAATTTTAAATGTTTCTATATTTTATGTCTTTTTATAATGGTTTTAATGATTCAGAAAAATGTATTAATTTTAAGATTTAAACGACACTTTGAGAAAACATATCATTCCCTTTATGTAAATATCAAGTGATTTGGAAAGACATGTTTGAGTTGCAAAGTGATATACTTTGTGAACACATAATTTTGAAAAACTTCAGTGGAAAGAAAATCCCTCAACTTGTCACAATACGTTCGGTTGCAGACTTAAGATTAGCAGCTTAATCGAATCCTGTTCTCATGGGTGCTATTCCTTGGCCTTCATCGTCCAATTTCATCTTAGTTGAACTCAATGTCTTCATTCCTGATCCAATTCTCTTGGGCACCGTAATTCAGTTCACGATATGCTGTGAAATCAAACGCAGAAGTGATTCTTGTCTCTTAGTGGGATAAGCCGTGTATATAAAGCCAGTTTCTAATGAAATAGTGGGTGGTTGTCCTAGAGAAATCATTTTCTTAGAGAAGTAAGCTGCAATATTAATTATAGATGAAGTGATGCATCTATTTTTGTTGATATGGATTATATATACAAGTAGTTTTTAATTATAAAATATTCTATGTCCATTTAATAAAAGAAGAATTTTAATGATCGAAACAAGTACAAGAAGAGAATCTTAAATTACAAATATGATTAAAAGAAATAAAATTAAAAGATGACAATTACATTTGTCACTTTACATAAAGAATTTTAAATTCGTTTATTTACCATTTTAACACTCCAGAGAATCGTTGTCGTCATAAAAATTGATTGTTTCCCCCAATATCCCCGAGTACCCAAACTCCGTCACCATAAGCAGAAAACATTCCGCGTTTCTCTGCAATTTATTTTTTGTGGTTTTTATCATTTGCAATCACTAAATATAATCTGAAACAATATAATTTATAAAATTATTAACAAAAATATTCTTATTTTTATTCAAATAAGCCCTCTGAATACGACGTTTATCACGCGTGCCTGTTATATCTTATGAACCTAACTCCGTCACCCACATGCTCTACGATATGGCAGGGAATGAAGACACATTAACAATTTAGTTTAAACTCAATTCGTATCTAGGCCAAGTTATAATAAGTAAAAGTGGTGCATACAATTTAAATTGTATTTAATTTCATCGAAATGAAATGCTCGCCAGAATAAAAAATGGGTCCATGTAACAACAATCACAATGGCCTTTTCAGAATGTATGGATGCCGTTTGATTTATGTCCTTACATATTTCAAATATTTAATATCATTAATAAATATATTACTTATTATATCATTTATTTATTAAATTTTTAGAAATGTAGCTTATTCCAAATAGCGATATAGCGGATATATCTATCGCATAGCCCCCTAACTCCGTCACTACCCTAACTCCGTCACTTTCGGGAAACTCCTCGCCGTTTGAAATTATGTGCGATTATGACGTCATTTTTTGCATGTCAATAATCTTCAATCAAATGTCAACAATTTACAACGGTTAAATTTAAGAATGTGTTCAAACATAACAAATTACACCTTGCACATTTTATGCAACAATAATTGCTTGAAATCAGCTAACACCTTTTCACGGTTACACTAAAATAACGATATTTCTAACACGCGGGCCTTTTTGATTACTTAACGTGGTCAGTCATTTTTAGAGAGGTCACGATGAAACATTTCACATGTAATTTATTTTTTATTAAGGTCATTAATACATTTTTTTTCAGTCCGCAATATCGTTTATGCACTACACTTGATGATAACGTCAAATCGCTCATGCCGTAATTTTTGCCTTATACAGGGTTACAGATATATACGGTATGTCGGTATTTAGAATATGCTACATTTATTAAAAATGTAATTAATAAATAAAATAATCATTGATATATTCATAATTGATATGATATATTTCAAATATGTAAGGACAGAAATCAAACGGCATCCATACATTCTGAGAGGTCATTGTGATTTTTGTTACAAGGGCCCATTTTTGTATTCTGGCGATCATTTCACTTTGATGAAATGATATACAATTCAAATTGTATACACCGATTTTAATTATAATAACTTGGCCTAGATACAAGTAGAGTTTAAACTAAATTGTTAATGTGTCTTCATTCCCTGGCGTATCATAGATCATGTGGGTGACGGAGTTAGGTTCATAAGTTATGATAGCACGTGTGATAAACGTCGTATTCAGAGGGCTTATTTGAATAATAATAAAAATATTTTTGCTAATAATTTTATAAATTATAACGTTTCAGGTTATATTTAGTGATTGCAAATGATAAAAACCGCAAAAAATAATTTACAGAGAAACGCGGGAGGTTTTCTGCTTATGGTGACGGAGTTTGGGTACTCGGGGATATACCCTGTATAAGGCAAAAATTACGGCATGAGCGATTTGACGTTATTATCAAGAGTAGTGCATAAAGGCTATTGCGGACTGAAAAAATGTATTAATTACTTTAATCAAAAATCTATTACATGTGAAATGTTTCATCTTGACCTCTCTAAAAATGGCTGACCACCGTAAATGATCGAATGGGCCCGCATGTCAGAAATATCGATGTTTTAGTGCACCCGTGAAAAAGTTTTAGCTGATTTCACACAATTAATGGTGCATAAAATGAACAAGGTTTAATTCTGTTATTTTTTGACACATTCTTAAATTTAACCGTTGCAAATTGTTGACATTTGATTGAAGATTTTTGACATGTAAAAAATGACGTCATAATCGTACTTGATTTCAAACGGCGAGGAGTTTCCCGAAAGTGACGGAGTTAGGGTAGTGACGGAGTTAGGGGGCTATGCGATAAATGCATTTGCTATGAGCACCAAATTTTGTTTTTACATTTTCATACATCTCTCTTCATATATAAAGATTTTGATAGGATTCAATGTATAAGTATAAACAATGAACAGGGTGCATTCAGTAATGTTACAGGACTGTAGCAGGTTTTAATGTATTAAGAGTGGTACATGAATTGTAGCACACTCTCAATAATTTGCTTAGTACGACATACAAATAGCCACCGGATTACTGATAGGTGGTTTCTATTAGATAATAAGTACACTTGTTCCAAGTTTTAAGTTTAATACTGACCCCTATGGCAAGGTTCGTACCTCATAGATTTGGCACTAGGGTCTGGCTTATATATATACTTAAACAAGAGGCCCATGGGCCACATCGCTCACCTGAGGAACAATAGGTATGATAACATCAGCTTAATGGTGTCATAATACAACCTATCTGGACAATGTACAATAATACATATAGATCCTGTATAAATAAAATTTATTTTTCCCCCTGGATATTCTGATGTTTATAATCATTAGTCCCTTTTCTAACAGGATGATTTTATAGGCATATCACATGTTGGGTATTGCAGTTCTCAAAAAGATCCTTAACCATTGTTTATATATGGGAAATAAAGCTACATCAAACTCTGAACCTTCTTGTGAGGCCGAAGAATTGTCCTGGAGCCAAAGTCTTAACACTTATAAAGAATCATCTGGCTGATTAGTTTCTGAGAAGAAGATCTTTAAAGATTTACTCTATATATTCCTATGTAAAACTTTAACACCAACACCCCTCCCCCCCCCCCGCAATGTGGCCCCACCCTACCTCAAGGGATCATGATTTTCACAACTTTGAACCTTCACTACCTGAGGATACTTCCATACAAGTTTCAGCTTTCCTGGCTGATTAGTTTCTGAGAAGAAGATTTTAAAAGATTTACTCTATATATTCCTTTGTAAAACTTTAACACCCCCCCCCCAATGTGGCCTCATCCTACCCCCAGGGATCATGATTTTCACAACTGTGAATCTACACTACCTGAGGATGCTTTCACACAAGTTTCAGCTTTCCTGGTTGATTAGTTTCTATAAAGAAGATTTTTAAAGATTTACTCTACATATTCTTATGTAAAACTTTGACCCCCCCATTGTGGCCCCGGCCTAACCCCGGGGGTCATGATTTTCACAACTTTGAATCTACACTACCTGAGGATGCTTCCACACAAGTTTCAGCTTTCCTGGTTGATTAGTTTCTGAGAAGATTTTTAAAGATTTACTCTATATACTCCTATGTAAAACTTTGACCCCCCCCCCCATTGTGACCTCACCCTACCCCCGGGGGTCATGATTTTTTACAACATTGAATCTACACTACCCGAGGATGCTTCCACACAAGTTTCAGCTTTCCTGGTTTTATTGTTCTTGAGAAGAAGATTTTTGAAAATTTCTCAAAATTTTTCATATCTCCCCTTGAAAAAGGATGTGGCCCTTAATTTTCACAACTTTCAACCCCCTTTGCCTAAGGATGAGTTATGCCAAGTTTGGTTGAAATTGGATTACTAGTTCTTGAGAAGATGTTGTAAATGGGAAAAGTTTACGGACAGACAGACAGACGGACGACAGACAAAATGTGATCATAAAAACTCACTTGAGCTTTCAGCTCAGGTGAGCTAAAAACCTAAGCCAAATTAAGGAAATCTGGGATGATTATTGTATTCAACTCAATTATCATAAATCTACACCTACTTCTGTTTTGTATTACGTACAGGAATATACATTTTACATCCAAAAACGCTGAAATTATAGGTCGAAAGATTACCAGTAAAGCCCTCAGTTGCAAATGGAGGCATTCTTTATTGAATTGGAAACGGATCCATTCAACAACTTGTTTCGATTGGTTATCAATTCAACAGGATGGTTTAACTGCCTATTCGCATCGACCTTTGGGCTCGGTGAATATTGTATTTCTTAGTAATGATTGAATAAAATATAATATAAAAACAACTTGTCATTTATTAGTCCCCTACCGGTTTTCACCGGAGGGGACTATAGCTTTCCTCTGCGTCCGTCAGTCCGTCCGTCCGTCTGTCTGTCCGTCCGTCTGTTTGTCCCACTTCAGTTTTCCACACTTTTTTTCTTTATGCGTTTGAGGAATAATATGAAATTTGCTGAACAAGTTCAAAATATCAAACTACAGATCAAGTTTACACTTTTGTAGCGTCTGGTTCGAGAAAATGAATTGTTTATATTCCAATTTTTTAATGTTCGGGTTCGATATTCTGCATAACAGTGCATTGTTTTCTCAATTTCCACAACCCGGTAGGGGACATGTATTGCTTATGCAATACTCTCAGAATGCTTGTTTTCAATAGTATTTACGACCTCCGTGAAACATTTTTGTAGATTCCTTTGTCTTTATTAGAATATGTGTACTTTACTTTTATTCGTGTTTACGCCCTCGTGACGTGTGCGTTTTTATGGTAATTTTTAATGATTGTTTTACTTAGATTTCTGTGCATGCAGTATTCAATTGCACTTAATGTATACATTTTCCAACTTCTAAAAAAATCGGTAATGAATATAATTTTGTTTCAACAGATCATTAGTAAACGCGATTGTCCAACATGACACAACCCAAAATGTTGTTCCCGAATCACTGCGGTAAAGACCAAAATGTAATAATTAAAATTGAATGATTTCTTAATTCACATCAGCAAACTTTTATGAGTGTGCTGGTTCTTAGTCTTCATAGAGATGCATGTAATGGAAAATAAATCCATGTATATGTAATAGAGAAGTGTTTTTATATTTGTTTAAACCAAAGACACATTTACTGATTCATAGCAAAAGACCATTAGGAAGTAGATTACGTCGATACGATACATCTTTTGTATGTAAGATTATTATAAAAACGAATGTTATCAATAATAATCAGTGTTTTCAGATGATGAGATCAAATATATCAATTTCATACCACTTCTAGCGGTAAAGTATGTATAGGACTATATCTTCAACATAAATTTAATGGTTCAATTATCGAATGGGACGTGGTTACTTCCATAAATATGTGATGTTCTTCTAGACTGGGATAAACAAAAACAATTATTATGCTTGAAGTTTCTATTTATTTACAAATGTAAAGTAATCATTCATCTCTCTCTCTCTCTCTCTCTCTCTCTCTCTCTCTCTCTGTGACATCACACATCCACCGACTGATATATCCCGTAGCCGTCATTGTCGTCAGATAGCAGACTTCCGTCCGTATCTGATTTTTTGGACTCCGGTGACGGAGATCTACTGTCTCTGTCGGGAGTCTGACACAGTATGTACGTCTCCTCAGAGTCCTGTTTGCCTATAGACTGTAGTGTTTTATTCTTACTTTTATTCAAGTTCTTTTTCCCTGTGAATATTGATAATGTCGTGGATGGGAGCTGACTAGGAACATACACGTTCTCAGTTCTTATTAAGTCGTCTGTTATTTCATGGTAAACGTTTTTATCGTTCATATCAGAATAAAGGTTCTCCACCGATTTTCTTTCAGTGGATAAAAGATTGGTACCGGGAAAACCGAACGGAAACCTTTCGGACGTTCTATCGGATGTTGAAGCTACGTCATTTGTTATTAAATTGTCTTCCACTTCCGCATAAGCGGGCGACCTCAGCTCGTCAGAGGGCGCTGTGTAAGGAATCTCGTCTGCTACGATGCTGTATCCATCTTCCAGACGAGCGTGACTATTGGCTGGATAACTATGACGTCGTGAGGCTGTAGTTGATGACGTAAGCGGAAGTGGGCGAAGCGCTGAGACTTCCAGCGACGAAGAACGTCCACTCAGTAGCGAAGCGATGTCAATGCTGCCGCCATACTTTAATTGGCGCTGTCTCCTACAAAGGAAATATCCAATTAGCAAGTCTGCTGGGGTTATCTTATACCTTATTATGATAAATATTAAATGCTGTGACAATACAGGTGTTGTTCATTAATAAAGTGAGTCCTCTTTGTAATCCAGATTGCGTATGCTGACAATAATATTATGGTAGCTATGTTTACTTCATTCGTTTGTTTGTGCGTAGTTCTGTAGCCTCAATTCTGTGTATGATTTTCGAAAATGTGTACAATAAGAAGTATTATGATTAACATCAAAATCAATCCTACAATAGCGTATAGTCATGAAAGTCCAATACCAAACATTTTCAAAAGTAATTGTCCTTTATAATTGCATGTGCGAAAAAGAATTACAATTGTTAAAGTATGATGATGAACAATAGAAGCAAGTCTTGATATGTTCAGCAGTGAAAGCTTCCTGTAAAATTTTATTTTCATATTTTGATGCATTTTGTTAAGATTCAAATTTTAATACAATCGCATAATTATTCAGACATGTACTTGCGTAAGGATTCTATTCGAGAGTACACAAGTTCCGTCTACTAAAAGTAAAGTTAAGCAATTTTGAAAAACAATCAAACATCACGTTCACGATTTATGATATTTAGAGTGTGTTGTAGTGTTGGCATATATGATGTTGACAGTTGATCAGATATCAAATACTAAAAATAACTATATAAGGAATTAATTCTTTGTTTCTGTACTCTTTACAATCTCAGCCACTATTGTACCACGGGCTCAATTACAGAAATATGTAGGCTCAACTTTCATATACTAGATTTTGACTTTAATTATGTTTTTATAACTTTCAATTAACAACTTTTTAAGTTTTGATATTATTATGAAACATGGCCGTACCCTAACCCTTATGCTGAAGGTGAGAAATGCAACATTAACTTATACACAGACTAATTATTGCACGGTGTTAATTGTCGCCACAATCCCACTCCGTGGCAGGTGTTTAAATGTCAAATTTTCGTGCTGAACGTCCCCTTCTTTCAAATTTTCATCGCATTTCTGAGAGTTTCAAATTGCTTACTCCGGAGTCACGTGATTATCAAGTAATTTATTCGAGTAAGTTCAGCAACGCAAAACACAATCAAGGCTGTAAAGGTGCGGTCAGACGATACGATTTTCCATCAGATTTTCTCGTCCGATTCGCTTTCGACTAAAATCGTACCGTGTGACCACTTAGGTCGAAAGCAAAGTCTTAAGTCGATTGAAAATCTGAAATGCGTCCGATTTTCAATCGACTCTCTGGTGAGATTTGAAAGTCGCCATGTATAGTTTTAAAAAACAAACAACAATTTTACTAGAATAGAATTTTTCAATAGATGACAAAGAAATCAATGTTTTCGTTTTTGTTATAATTGTGATCGTCCTTCATCACATTTTCTCGAATTTTGTATATAACATAAAATGACAATTGAGGAGCCGATAGTTTGTATTGTTTGATATACACTACTCTCAGAAACCTTTTTTTAAAAACAGTTTCAATATCAGTATATTTTGAACTGTGATTTTAATTGGGAAAAAATGATAATTATTTTTAATAATGTCTCGCATAAGTTGGATATCAGTCATTTATAAAATTGTAAATTTTAAATTTACTTGGTGGATGTCGTTACAAAATTTACGATATTACCCCGACCCAGTATATTCATAATTTACAATATGACGTATCCTTCATTTATTATGTCTTCTTGAATTGCCTGCTTTTGTTTTATACGTACCTAATACATACTGCGGTGACCACAATAAGGCCTGTCAGACTGAGAGCCGCCACGATGAGCGCCACATAGAATACTGAAATAAAACCAAAAAATCATTGAAAAATCATGCATAAATAATTTGACCAGAAAACTGTTTTCTAGTTTAACAATAACATTCATACTTTTTTTTTACCAAAACAACTGTTATTTTCTACTTTTATCCTAAGCCTTCATACATTTGACCAAAACAACTGTTATTTTCTACTTTTATCCTGAGCCTTCATAAATTTGACCAAAGCATCTGTTATTTTCTTTTTTTATTCTGAGCCTTCGTACATTTGACCAAAACAACTGTTATTTTCTACTTTTGACTGAGCCTTCATACATTTGAACAAAACAACTGTTATTTTCTACATATATCCTGAGACAAAAGCAAAAAATGCTGCTATTTTTTACTTGTATACTGAGACCTTCAGAACAATCAGTAGTTATACTGTCTATCTTACTTGTTCTATTTATGACAGAACGTCACAAAACAGAGACTTGAATGTCTTGTGATTCGATGAATATTGTACATGTATATCAATGGTTATTAAAGCGCCTATCAGACTCACAGTCAGTCACAGAGATCCAGGTCGGATATTTTAAACATAATGGTTGCAATATTTTGAAATTTAAATTTCTAAATCAAGAGTAGAATTATTGAATGTATTTACCACTTTCAAATTATTCACACGCAAGGATTCAAATCTTTAAAGAATGCGTAAGCTCGATCTGATTTTGTAAACATTCCAAAAGTATTTTTATACATTTTCGATACATACATCTATACCAAGGACGACAACTCAGAATGTGGACAAACATGTTGTTTGCTTCTTCGTCATTCTTTCAATTGAATTATGGGTTGTTTTCGATATTCATCAGTAATCAAGCGCGTGAAATCTACTTTTAACAAATTCCTTTCTATCTATAACTTTTAGTCCACCCCTATTCCCTTTGATATGTCTATATGGCAATAATTCAAATAATACAATTTAATAATGATAATAAATTTATCACGTTAACCTTTAAAATTTGGCTATTGTTTTTCTCCGTGAATTACAGTATAACTATTACATGTGTTTTAAGTAAGAATGAAAAAATGACAATAACCAACTGTCAACCAACTCAAAAATCCATAAAACGAAATACAAATTCAAACCAGAGCAACAAGATCGACTTAAGGTATCCGATGTACAATTGACCAAAAAATGATGCCTGGTAAGGTATATATTGAGTGTACTCGTTTGATAGGTAAGGATATGTAGTTTCTAAAAATAGATGTTTTTCCCGCCAAATCACTATGGGGAAGTAACTCTAGCTCTGCAAATCACGCATGGTAAAATACTACTTTTCTTTGACGAAAACATGTGTAATCATTAATAATATTTATCAAATAAAAATTGCCAACATATTTGAATAAAAATAAAGTTTTTAAATACATTGATTACCTTTATCAATATCTTTTTTTATTTTTGCAAATTTTTTTTTTACAATGACAATGACTCACGCGATGTTTTTACCCCCCCCCCCCCCCACGTCCGCCGTCGAATTCATAATCTAACGCATATTCCCGCTACCTGCATGGTAATTTTCCTGTTTTCTATTCCTTTACGATTGAGAACGTGTAATTTTAGAATTAAAAATCTAAATTGTTCAGTTTTTCTTTCATTCAGCAAAATGTTTGCACGAAAAATATTGTTACTACTACAACGAAGTTGTGAATTGCGGGTCACATCAGGTGTGTAAAGCGTTACGAACAAAGCGTGCAAGAACCGTGTGAAATGTTTCATTAGAATTCATTCCAAACCTTTTACTCGTAGAAAACAATATACATTGTATTATCTTTTATTCAAAATTGTATTCTTTTTCAACAAAAAAATTAAGTCAGTTTTAAAATGGAGACTGCCGATAAAGTCTGACTACGATGTTTCGGTATCGGTAGAATTGTGGAATGCACAATACATCAACATGCTTTACACAGTTATAACAAAATATGAATCAACCATAAATGACGCTGTGATGTTGTAATAAGCATGCATTTTTTACACGATAAGATTGTGTACAAATACTACACATAACATGCATCGGACATCGGCTATCTGGCTGAACCTGTCAATCAAATTTCGAGTATTTGATTTCATTGGATGGTGACGCGCCTCTTTTATGTAAACAGCAAAATAAAACGAATTGACTTTAAGGCAGTCGGAATCAGTATTTAATAGTATTATTTGAATAATATAAAATCCAGCGATTTTGAAAAAGAGTGAAAAAAATGTACCGTTCATGCACATACATGTAATATGAAATGCGAGAGAAGAAAATTGTTTGGAATCCCGATGAAAAAATAAATCAATGATTAGAAATTTCATTGTTTGACTCTTGTTAACTTGATTTACGGAAAATAACAAGGAGATGTTTTAACACGATAATTACAATAAACGTGTTCAAGCATTTTAACCACGAAATCCGTATGCATGGTACTTATTAAAAATAGTTAGTAGCAAATACGCCGTTATACAAATGTTAGGTCCGAAACACTCTGTATGTATAATGAAATTAGGTAAACAAAAAATTGAACTAATTGAATAGGGCCATACGATTACCGGACTACCCCAATTCAAGTTTTAATTATATATAGTCACAATATGTACGAAGTCAATGATTAAAACGACCTACATGTACTCAGTATTTTTCGACGAAATACGTGACTTGTGCACTGCAACTTTTACTCTATGAATTAGGATTTTTTTTCTTCACGTTATTGCAAGAGCGCCGCGGGAAAAAAAAATAACGTCATACAACGGCAAATGACGTAAACCTGCTACAACGTCACAATCAGCGTAAGGGGAAAAAAGTAAAATAACTCGTTTTAAAATTAAGAAAAAAAAATATTGCTTGCCTTTATGCATCAATTGCTTATTCTTTATCGTTTATTATGTCATATCAAAAATAGTGCGACTTTTTGAAAATTTATTTCAAGCTCCGTAATCTACCGAGCTCATCCCGGAAAATCCCGAGCTCTCTGGCTCAATTGTACATCGGATACCTTAAAAAAAGATAGAGGTAGGATCAGGTGCCTAGGAGGAGTGAGCATCCTCTGCTGACCGGTCACATCCACTGTGTGCTCTTTGTCGTAATCGGAAAAAACGGAAAAGTCCGTAGACAATTAAGTGATTAATTATGGTCTAACAATTAGTATGAAAAACGAAATTCCCAATATGGTAACTTTTAAATCTTCATGTAATACCCCTTTCTTTATAGAGAACTCTTTTCCTAATGGAAATTAATATACAGTCTGAAATTACCATGACATTCAAACATTCGTAATCATCTACAATTTTCATCACAGTCCTTTTATCAAACGTTCCTAATACAAACAACAAGAATTGTTGTTTGTTGTACAGAATGATACTATACCTGCTCTTTCTGTGACGTCCACGGACGAGGTCGCGTCCCCATTCAGAACAGTCACCAAGGTTTTGGTTTCGTTCATTCTTGGCTCTAAAATAGACAGAAAGCTGTTGGATTTGATTGTTCTTGACAAGTGCGCTAGGTACTTCATTCTACGCCGCCAGATGCTGAATGAACAATAGAGTGTACGTGGATTTCACAAACATATTTATATATGTATATCGCGAAAAACATGTAGTTCTTAAGAGATGAACCACTTGCCTCTATTGTAATGAAATTATCGCCTCTCGACTTTAAAGTAATGAAATTCCCACCTGATCATGGATAATAACTGGGGGAGGATGTTAACAGCACGGAATGACGTAACGACGGGGACATTTAGGCCAGAGGGCTTTGTTATTCATACCAAATTTGATGCTAAACCATGGATGCAGAGTGATAATTAATGGAGAAACAAACTCTCTCTCTCTCTCTCTCTCTCTCTCTCTCTCTCTCTCTCTCTCTCTCTCTCTCTCTCTCTAAAGTTTCATCTTTGTTTGAATATACATGTTGTTGTAATTGGCTAATTAGCTAACTAAAATACTTTTATACAGAGCACCTCTCCTTAAGGAGATCAACATCCAGTGGTCTAAAAATGGCCAGGACCGTACAGCCCCGTTAAGCGCATACATATATCTATATTTTTCACTCCATCTCGCTCTTTAGTCCCTATCTTAGCAAACATTGTTCAATGCTTACAAATTTCAGAATTATTTCATATTTATAAGAAGAAGAAAACTACATGCAAAGTAACTCGATCATTAAAATCAGGTTTGTAAGTACTACCGTGCGCTCATCTACAAAATACTTAACGTCGGGCTATTTACGTAGTTGCACTGCATCACAGACACAGGATCTTTCGGGGATCTTTAACTTAAGGAATGCCAACCCTTTGACAAGAGAGATAACTCTTACATGCACCAAGTATGTACATTATCAAGATAAAAAGGTCATCTTTGTTAAGTTGTAATAGTGAAGATAAAGAGTGAGCACAAAAGTAACACATTTCTGGTATTGTCCCATTCATCCCTTTGTCCCGAGAGCTCACTTATTTACAACTTCTGGGTTATTTTTGGATAATGGTTACCATTGTGTTTGTCCCTGGCGGACTCCGGATAGGACTCTATAGGGAAAGTCTCCACCTCCTTGTCTATTGAAGCGCCTGGAGGACACTGATTGGAAATCGGGTCCAAGTAGTTGTCACGTGGCATTTCACCTTTTGGTGTCACTAAAAAGGGAAAAAATATTTTTGAAAAAAATATATACATGTATATATCCTTGTTACCTTTATTTTTTATACTACATTGAAAGGAGAAAAAGGCATAATAACATGAACTTCCTAAACAAAATCTAGAAATTGGAGATTGGATTTTCAAAAATTACGTACGTATGTGGGGGGGGGGGGGGTTTAAAAATTTTTAATGTAGGGCCTAGTTATTGATTTTAATAGAATGGAATGCTGAAAGACATATGAAAAGAGATATGATATGATTTATAAGATATCGTACTATGTGTCAGTACTAGTATCAATCATGCCGTTTGATGTTAGATAGAAAGAAAAACCACTGCAATTTTTAGATTTATAGCCTATCAAATACACTGAACTGTAAAAGTTTTTTCTTATGAGATTTTTTTTTTGCACACTTGTTCCTTAAAAAGAACTAAAGCAATATGAACTGAAAATATATACCTTTACTAGCAATAATTTTTTTATTATTGCGTTTTAATTTTCTAAAAGTGTAAAAATATTTTTTCCTTAATTGTATTTTTCGCGATTCATTTTACAATAACTGTAAAAAGGTCCTCGATATTAATGATATATATTTTTTAAATAAACAACTGCAAGTCGCAATTAAAGTTCTATTCTAAAGTTTTCATATGCAAACCATGTATTTTTACATTTATACCTAAAATATTCTGTCTGCACTTTACCTATATATGAAATGTAAAACCGGAATCCCTCTTTGCTTGGAGTCATGTAGATTTCCACATCACCGCACGCTTGAAAAACCGTCATGTTTCCGCTAAAACTGCAGACAGTTTTCCGCGGGAAAGTTTCATCAAAATTACAAAACAGAGCTGTGCGCAAGCGCAGACCACCATCACACTCTTCACCGGAAGCCATCCGCTCCATGTCGTGAATGATGACGTTGATGTAGGCATCATCTGGGACTTTGACCCTGACTGTGCACTCTGACCTGTCGGTCGCGGGGTAGGCGAGGTTTTTAATCACCCCCTGGGTAGCATTAGTTGTGTGTTCTTCTTCCTCACATGTGATGTTGGAATCTGTAACGAGTATTGTTTTTCATTATGTTCTTAACTAGGCCCCAAGTTTAAAGAAATACAAAGGGGTTTTTTTCTAGGTCTATACAAGTTGGTATATAGCTGTTGAGACTAATTTCCATCAGGATAGGTACGTAGAATTGCTACACTGTATGAAAAGATACGTGTATTACATTACTGTATTCTATACTCTGTCCTTAGGTTGTCCTTCCATCACTTTTGGATTGATATTTTGTTCGATAACAATAGATAAGTTTGTACTACAACGCTCATCCACTACATGTAGTATGAAAAATGTCCAGATTATTTGTTATGAAACGCAATCTACCGCTTCAGGCTTCTGAACGTAACCCAAAAAAGAAATTCTACGGTGATTTTGCATCGCATCAGCCAATAAATAGCCCGGATGATAACGTTGAAAGATTGTGTGAGGTTTTCCGAGTGGGTTCCGAATGGTAAAAAGATGTAAACATTTCCCATTATAAATCTATGAAAGAAATGTGTTTTCTTTCCTGTGAACTTTTGTGTGAACAATGATAATGTTTCAATAAGATAATTTGGACAGTTTCCCTTTTATCGATTTCAACTGTATATCTTTCACATGTATGTGTATTTAAAGTGATGGAAGCAATAATTTGGGACAGACTCCAATAGCTGAAAACTATAAAAGATGCGTAAAATATAATTTTGATGCTTCGGCAGTTGATTGATTGGTTGATTGATTTATCTATTGTCTGATTGATTGATTGATTTATTGATGAATTGATTGATTGATTGATTGATTGATTGATTGATCGATCGATTGATTGATTGTCTGATTGATGGATTTATTGATAACCTGACGCTATCAAGTACGAGTGATGGGTACATTTATCATGCCATACAGACTCGTCCTCAACATGTCGTGCCATATATCACGCAATCACTTAAAACAGTGACACAAACCCGGTTCTTAAGTAATTTTAGTGGGAAAGTCCGTACTTATTTCATGGCTTAAGGTAACTTCGCTCGACAATCTTCCCACAACGTGTCCCCATAAGGATATCCGCGGTGACAGATATTTAGAAAATGACAGAGCAGTTAGGGACATGAGGGTACTTAGACAGACTTTACCTTCTATACAGTGGTAGACCACGTGCAGACTAACGCCACGTTGTCCACAGAACTTGGTCGTGGGGCAGTCTGATTTGCCCATGCACATGCGCCGCAGGTTCTGAAACGCTAGAGCGTTTGGTTCATCTGAAACAAAATACGAAAACCACTTGAGAACTAGACTAAGCTTACTTTTGTAAGTAGTGTTTCAGTAATGAATCGCACATAGCATTTTGTTGATCGATCGTAGTCTTTCCTTATCAAAGTTTACACTGATTTTGTATGGAATTATTTTTATTTATTTTATTCCTTTGACCTAAAGAAATACTGACATCAAAGAAAGTACACATGTAGTAAATAAGCAATTATCAAAAGCGCAAAAGAAAATAAAACATGACATTCAACATCGCATTTAATGAGTACCTATGTATGTTGGAAAGCGTCTATAAACTAGTAATACATGTATATTGAAAAACAAAAAGCCGAGAAATGGTATATTCAATTTATGGACAAAATTTTAAGTTTAAAATGGCCGAAATTCAAAGAAAAATGATGGAATGGAACTTCCTGGTAATATTCACATATGCATATTGTGTCTTGAATGTTAATGCAGCGGTTTAAGAGTAGTTTTGCCTACCAAAAAACTGGACTAACAGACTGCCTGACAGACGGATCAGTCAGAAACATACAATTTCGCAACTTCGTTGCATGGGGTACAAAAATGTGTATTTGAACACAAAACATACATATGACCAATGAAAACGTTATTAACAAGTAAACCATAACCATACTTCATTTGTTTACTAGTATAAGAAAAAATAACATTGTCATCTAGGGCAAGAAATATCGGAGATGGCATATGTGTACTTAACAAAGACAGCATCGTTCTGGGACCAATTTTACAAAGTTAAGAAGAACTTTAAGCATCTTTCCCTTTCGCCAATATTTCCTTTCCAGGCAATAAATGTATCTCTAATTAAGAAACAATGCAATTCTCTGAAGGATTCAAAATCCAATTCTTCTTAGAGCATCTGAAGTAAATTGCCACATAATGCATTCTTCTGATATATGGTGAGGAATTAAACAGGTGCCCGTGTGTTTTGGGGATTCTTTGTAGTGTACACAAAATCTAAATGACCTTTGGCTACAGTTTTCAAGTTACTGATTTGACGAAGACGTCTTTTGCAAAAGGACAACCATTAGTTTATGTCTATCTCTATTAAGCAAACAGGATGTATTGATATTACTTTAACATGTAATACCTGGTGAATACCCTTTTTATCTTCACAATTAGTCTCGATCATAAATAAATTTGTAACAAACATCAATAATTTGTGTCGGCGAAATACGCGTACGGTATTTCTCGATGTTTACTTACAAACTGTTGATAACAAGAAGGAATTGAATTCCAGGATACAAATAATCATTTAATTAGCATTGATTGCTAATTACTTATACATGATTATTCCATCTAAGAAGGAAAAATCTAATAAAACTATCAGACATAGAGAGCGATTCTTAAAATATGTACACTCATGTGCCAAAAGTATGCCAATTTTCTTTCCTTTTTTCCTTATTCATTTCCATGAAAACTAGACTTGTTGTAAAAAAAAATAATTGTCTGGCGTTTTCTTTTTCTCAGATCTAGAAGAGGTTAATGATTCAATTTGCAATTTTTGACATAAATTGAAATAACTTTTTGACAACGGATTTGTAAACTTTTATACTTTAACCACAACAATAAGATATTTTTTAAAAGTTGTACAATTGAATATATCCTTTGCAATATGCGAGCCGAATAATCTTACTTTGGACTGTTGATATCAAACCTCAGGAACAGGTTTTTTTGGAAAATACTTCAAGAAGGAATTAGTTTTCGGGGTCATAACAATTTCTTGAATCTCCATACAATAATGAGGACGCCCACTTTTATACTGACTTCATACATAGTCAGTGCATGTTTGTCTATTGTTCTCCATTTATAAACAGTAGTTGTATATTTGCATTATTGCTAGCGCTCTCGAGCGCTAGCAACTACGTTCGTGTTTTTCACTAGAATACGCATGCTCGACTCCATAGTAGGGGATTCTGGGAAAACTGTACTACTGCAGATAAACTGTACCATTTGAATTTTGTTTTTTCATTTTCACATGAAGTTTTGAAATGAAATGTCAAAAAGTAACAGTAGGTCTTATATGCAAAGTTATTTTCAATATAATTATAAAAAGCTAGCTTTATCTTAAATTTCTTCAAACTCGGAAAACAACTTCGGATATGTTTTCCGAGCTTGCCGGAAAGGCCCGAAAAGATACGATTGCTACAAAACAGTACCAATGTTTCTTGAAAATGTTCACCTCGAAATTGAAATTACAGTAGTTAAGGCACAGTCATTGAGCTATGCCATGCCTCTAGATTCACAGTTCTTAATTGAGACCCCACTCCAGCACAATTCCAGTACACCACTGTGCCTTCTTATTTAATTAATCGATTCAGAAATATAAACCAATGTTTTAAAAATCTGCTTCTGTGTTTCATGATGGCTACAGCGCTAGCTCACCAATCTTTTTAAAAGATAAGCTTGTCTAAGTTATGTCAAAGAGAGATTAATGGACAAACATGCGCTCGTGATCTATATGAGAAAAAAACTGCTTCTCCTTACTTTCGCTTTCTCTGGTGTAACCAAAGGTTGATACATGTTGAATATTATAATTCGCCACGTGATTTATCACCTCAACGTCACAAGCACACCTCCTGTTTTGTGAATACCAAATTGTACCATGTGATGTGTAAGGTAGCATGTTATGTGCAAACTAGGACAACGTTTTCGTACACGTTAAGTTGTCAAGCATTGATTTAAAGTCTTCTGTATTTACATGGGCGTGGTCTTATTATTGAAACCATAGTTAATAGTATATTTGTACCATATATAATAGAAAGGACTCTGGTGAAAGATTGATCACATAATTTTTATACATGGCATTGTTATTCATGCTCATCTAATTTTAGTACCATTCTAATAATGTCAGCTCCACCTCTCATGCATATCAATATCAAACTTATGTTCGGTCAAAGGCAGATAAGCAAAATTCTCTTTTGTCGACAGTTGTAAGGAGAAAACATTGTATGAGTTTATTGTATCAAAGTCTAGAATCTTAATTTATGTTGGAAATTGAATAGTAAACAAACGTGATATTAGGTTCAGAAATAAACACAACAGAAGCGACCGAAAAAGATCTGAAACCCGGCGCTAAGTGCAGTCATCCTTTACTTGACGTGATAATAAATACTGTATCGGGTTGAAACATTATTGTACCATTAGTACTTTCATTTTCGAAAAAAAGACAGTCGAATTCAATTCCCTTTTTAAACAACATACTTGTGAATTTAAAAAACATACATCTTTAGAGGAACGATTAAATGAAAACAAATAATGTCCCTGGCAAAGGTGATCGGCACATTTGAATACTGAAACAAATTCTTATTCGCGTGTGATAAATCTTCGCAAGAGCCTCGCCGGCGCGAATAAATTTCTCTGAAATCGGTAATCAAATGTCTCTGGTATTTTGTTCTCAAGATGGTCTATATAACGAAATCTAGTCGCCACGAACCAATTTGTACAAAATAAATCGCAAAAAATGTTGCGAATAAAATTTGATTACATACTGAAAATCTTTCTGACAGACTTATACGAACAGAGAGACGATACTGTATACATGGTTATTTTCGCTTCGTGAAATTTACGCCCTTCAACACTTGCGAACAGTTTCGCTCCGTCTTGAATTAGCAAAGACACAGTTGCGTTTTTTCCTGTATATGATAATGACTTCAAGGAATATTATTAAGAAACTGTTGATAGACCTGTAATTATATCTTATTTGTTTAATCATTTATCAACGAAAGTAAAAAAAAAATCTTTTGATTTACAATGGATGTGTTTTTGTTTTGTTCCCGATGTTTTTTCTTTTAAACTGTGCATAATGGAGAAAAACAGGTACGTATTTTTTCCCGAGAAGATTGATTGAAACATCACCGGCAATAACTCGTGAAATAAAACGAATTAGCGGTAAAGGCTGCTGTGTGGTTTATGCTTATATTCTAAATTCCTGTCGAAACATCTGTGAAAAATTCGGTAAAAGATCAATGGTAAAAATGCATTTACCAGATCACTCTAAAGCACTGAGGCATGTGAAAAGCTTGGAACCCGTGTCAATAAGTACAAATTTCCTCTCTGTATCTGCAGCCTTCATAGTTTGTGAGGCAATGTATAGGCTCTTCTCCGTTTCTCGTCTTTATTCAAAATATTTTCTCCTTTCAAAATCATGTAATAATTTTTTTCTCCCATCATCCATTTTTGTTTTTCTCTTTTACTGAGTCAGATTTTTTTTAACCAATTCCAATTAATATTCTCTCTCTCTCTCTCTCTCTCTCTCTCTCTCTCTCAATTTCTCTCTCTCTCTCAATTTCTCTCTCTCTCTCTCTCGCCCTCTCTCTGACCTCTGACCTTTGATGGTGTCCTTGACCTCGGTAATCAGGATTGACCCTGACTGGCAATGTAATGGAGACAGGTCCTCTTTCCCACGGTTACAGATCGTCACAGCACAGCGAGACACACTATCTATAAACAGAATTACCGGTAATTCTAAAATTGGACAGTTAATACTTGGTTAGTTTAAACAATATTTATTTAGTGAATTTCATCATACATATTATTATAACAGTACACAGAAGATTGAGAAACAAGCCAAAAGGCTTATGTTAATCTCGCTCTCGTCATTTTACAAATGAGAGGTGGGTAAAATTTTCAATTACTATAACATTGCACATAAACATTGATTAGGAAAAATGTAGGAGAAAGAAAAAAGAAAATGAATGGGGAGAAAAGAATAGCTGGAATTGAGTATTGGGACAATTGTATCAAAGCAATAGATAATGTCTATACTAATAGACTAAGGTTGATTAAACATGTATTAATATTGAACCATAATGTTGCTTAGTAGCTGTACATACAGGTACATACGACTATGGTATTTAATGTAATACAGTAGTTATAGTAAAACAATAGGTGAACTCAGAACCTTTTACAGGTACATACAAATATGGTATTAAATGTAATACAGTAGTTATAGTAAAACAACAGGTGAACTCAGAACCTTTTACTTTCAACAAGAAATTTCTGGACAAGGTGAAAAATATTGTTGTTTTCACTTTCAGATAAATTAGCGTTACCATATAACAATAATTCAACATTAAGAAAATATGGAAGTGTCATGATTGTATTGATCCTAACTCTGGAATATGTATTCCAGTGTAGTAAAAAATGGTCAGTACTTTCAACTTCGCCGCAAATACAAAGAGGCGAGTTGATTAACTTTCTTTGAAACAAATGAAGATTAAGACCACTACATTCTAGTCTTAGTTTGGAGTGAAGAGTTTGGCCTATTCTGGTACCTAAATAAAAATAATAATACTTGGTTGTGATAGATAGCAAGCTGGATAATAAATATACAAGTCAAATAGACAAAAACAAAAATTTTTAATGTACAATTTTTGATGAAAAATTATATTTTCAAATATTTGATTTAGAAATTTAGAAAATACCAGAGATAATTTCGCCCCAGATTTGAACCCAAGTTCTGTATTCACAATTTCTATACTTTCACTACTGAGCAAGCGAATCGGTTGATACAAACAACTTAACAAAACATTTATAAATATGGAGACGTAGTATCTTTAAAGGGACTTGGACACGATTTGACTAAAAATTTTCAATTTTTTTTTTCCATTTTCAATGTTTATACTGATAAATATAGAAGTTTATAATGCTATGTCAAAATTTGAAACTCAAATATCAAGCTATAAGCAAGATACAGAGTTTATAATTCTTTGTTTTGTAAACAAAGCTCGAATATTGTCATTTTTACATATTCGTTGTATTGGTGTAAATTTCAATCAAATGTAACTCCCTTTTGTTGATAATAGTATTTAAGAAGATATTTAATTGGTTTAGATTATTTTCACATGTCGTTTTGTCTAAGAAATGGTTTTTCTCAACGTAACATTTTTTTGTAAACAACTATAAGACTCGAGCTTTGTTTACATAACTATCAATTCTTTCCTCTGTATCTTGCTTGTAACTTGACGTTAACATTTAAAATTTTGATCAATCATTTAAAATGCACCAATAAACTATTTTATACATAAAAAAATAAAAATAAAATTTTTGATCTCAAATCGTGTCCAAGTCCCTTTAAAAGAATAAGTCGAGGTGTAGTGAGATATCTTGATAATCAATAGATCTCTATGGGAGTTGATATACATTTATTACATGAATGTTCGGGAAATATGAAGATTTATTCCCCAAAGAAAAATCATAAATCCCGAGGACTTTACTATTAAATGATTGATCAATTCCTAGCTCTCTGATTGGCTGATATCCAACAATCGAGATTATGGAACGTTATAAACGCCTGCATGTGACCTAGGATGTCAATATATAAATAGTGCCTGCTTGGGAGGGTAACTGTTGAAATTGACACCCCGAGAAAACCATTGTCAACCGACGCGAAGCATATTTTGACATCAGGTAATAATTTTTCGTGAAGAAATATGCTCGAATGTTACTGCAGAAAACTAAGATCCTTGGTAATGCAGTCTAAGTTGCCTTTACATTCAATGCTGATTTGGCACCCTAACTAGATACTTAAGTGATAATAATATTTCAAATGAAATTCAAAAATTAATATTCCAATACAAATAACCCCACACATTTTATACAGAAATCAAAATTATAAAAAGCAATATTTATTAATATATTTAAAACGAGAGTTATTTCACCTTATCAGACGGTAAATGAACCTTAAAACGTTAATTAATTGAAAGTCTTTTAAATCATTCAAAAATTCCAGTGAAAACATTAAATTATTTTTAAAGCCCTTTAATAAGATCAGCCAGATATACACTTTCGTGCAAAGTTTCCAAACCTTCCACAAATTCTTCACGAATCGCTTGATGTTTTTTAGCAATATTTATGTCCTCGTTATCTTTTAAGATTTTCGTCTTAACATATTTCTTCAGCCTAATTACTGGAGTTCTTCTCGATCTCTCTGCATATACACCCCTCCCCTTCTCATCAAAGACTCTGGCTTCTTTTTTTAAAGTTATGCACAAACATAGCAATCGAACATCTGAAATAATCAGACACCCCCATCCCTTCCTTTCGACAGACTTGCTTATCGGTCAAAATAAGTGACCAAATGTCTGACTGGTATGAACCAAATTTTAATCCATGCTAATCCGGCTTTATAGCGTCAATGGTAAATAAACAAGGTTTCGGGGGCAGTGTTTGCTAGACAGGTATGTAATTCTCACCGGGTTTCACTTACTCGTTCAGCATTGAATATGACGCCCACAGATTTAGACACGGCATAACTACGTCATATCTCTGGACTATCTATATTTTATTACATATTATATGTTTCTGTGTTGTTTTTGTTTTGTGTTGTTGATTTGATTTTTATTTTTTTTTTCTTGTTGCCATCTCATCTGGTTTTTTAGGAAGCTTGGTGTTCAACAAAATAACCATGCATCAGATTTATCAAAAAAGTTATAATTTGATTAGCTATGAACTATCACTGAGTATAGAAAAATTCCATAAATTTGAGCATTTAGATTTGGGTTTATTCCTATATATTTGAACAGGGCTCTTCTTCTAAAGGAGATTAATACAATCTAAAAATGGCCCCAGCCATCCAGCCCTCTTAAAGATAGTAAACTTCATTTGGATATAATCCGAATTTTGTTTATTTCATAAAGATAAGTATGTATCTTGCATATTTAATAAATTGTAAAGAGTAGTAAAAATTGCAATTTGAAAAAAGTACTGTATATTTCGAAATATTGCAATTACAGCGAACACGCTTTTCCAATCGAACACTCTCTCTCTCTCTCTCTCTCTCTCTCTCTCTCTCTCTCTCTCTCTCTCTCTCTCTCTCTCTCTCTCTCTCTCTGTAGGCCAGCAAGTGTTGTTTTATCATGCTTTATCAACAGAGCTTTCGAAGGTTAGACGTGTATTAATGTCTAAGTTTTTATTCCCATCATCTAGATAGTTTCTCGAAATCTTTAAACATTATATTGAATTTCTAGTTATTTGGATAATCTAACCTTTGTGAATTGCAATCACGATATGCCAATTAAAAATAGAGTAAGACTTTGAAACAGACCATGCTTGTCAAATGTTTTGTTTCTCTTTCCGTTTATCGAAGATCCGATCTTGTGTTTATTTCTTTGCTTTTACGACTACTTATCATTTTGATATGGAAAAATATCCCAGCCCTAATTTTTCAATTTTCAAAATCTCCTGAATTTCGACCACAGGTGCTTGTGGACAAGACCGTGCACTCCCCCCCCCCCCGGGGGGGGGACGCGTGTCAATATAAAATGCCACAGAGTTGTGATATTTCTGTTATTTTTCGACTTGAGACATATATAAGGGGTTGTTAATGATATCAAATAAAAAAAAATTTAAAAAAACATAGAAAAAAAAATGGAAAAGGGGGAGGGGGGGTAGTACACGGTCACCTGTGATTTTGACGTGAAGGTGAAAGTAGTGTTATAGTGGAATATTACCTAGTCTGATCTGTGTTTAGTGTGGTCCGCGCTACGTTTTACTATACGGTAATAATAAAAAAGAGGTACGTGTAATAGAGAACCCGAGGAAACGAAAATCGACCAAAATAAAAGCGTGTCCAAAGTGTGTAAAAAGCGAGCAAATCGTTTCCTGCAATAATCGTTTCGTGTAAACCGTTGCGAGCGTGTGGTGTAGTAGTGCGTTTTAAATTTTAAATTTAAATTAAAGAGCGTTATTGTAAATATCATTAGTATTGTGTTAGGAGTTACTACCTGTCGGTCTATTGTCATTCTTCTAGATATCAGTTTAGATTCATTGGTATTGTTTATCAAAATTACAAATATTTGCAAGTTTCAAAATAATTTATTTAACGTTAACTAATTCAAAACCATAAAAATACATTTATAAAACCTCATTGATTTTTTTTTTATCTTTCTCTGGACATGAAAATATTTGAAGAACTTGAATTACATAAGATATAATCTAATAATGGAATTCAGGTTCTTTTACTAGGAAAACATTTCATAATTTTGGTAAAATGATCGCATCGAACACCCATTCGTCTTATCTATGCTTCTTCAATTCTTTACTGGCATTTGATACACTGACATTATGATATGAGGTAAAATATGATCCACGAATTTGATTTTAGAGATTTATAGTTGAATATCCCTGAGCATGAAGGAATTTGTTGATATAATCAAATTATTTCCCTGATACTTTTTTTCAGTTGATGATTTAGTTACTTGCACTTGGAATAACATATTACCATTAAGCCCAAGTGGTTCCTTCATTACCAAATCATTACCAACGGCCTTCGATCGATATTGTTTTAAAAGGCACCAGCCTTTTACAATTCGATCTTGATAGAAATCTAGTTTCGTTTAAATTCTTGAGATATGCTTTAGAAGATTTCCTTCGTGACTTTTTTTTAACCAGACATGTTCAACTTTACATGCAATAAATTTTTTATCCGCTTATCTTTTCTTCCTCAGATAGAGATAAGCTAAGAGTTCTTTTGGCATGTTTAAAGAGCCATAAAATCTAAATCGTATTTTGATGTAAAAAAAAAAATATTACTCATTAATCAAAGTTCAGTGTTACACTGCAGTATTTGACCTTCATTTCTAGTATCATTATTATACAAAATCTCTCATCAAGTGTTTTGAAAATTTAAAGACAGATCTTTTTAAAATAAAAATTCTAAAAGCAATCATGATGGCATAAACTTATTTTCTATTATCGTGTATAATATACGAAGCAACCTTCATGCGCGGATTTGAGGGAGGGGGTGTTTGGACCTACCCCCCCCCCCTGAAAATTTCAATTTTTTTAAATATAGATGGTAAAATTACCGAAAATATGCCTTGGACATCACTAATAACTAACTAATATATGTACCTCCATTATATATTTCACCCTGTCCTACCTTTGAAGTCAGTTTCGAGACTCGTAGTATTTTTTTTTTTCTATATCACGTTAACTCCCACAGAAACTCAATGGGAGATTAAACCCAAAAGCTTTATAATATATCATTCTAAGAATGATAAGCTCTAAATAAAACTCTTCATCATTTTCCGGAAAAATACTTTGTCAAGTTTAATGCAGGGTTACTTGAAAGAAAAAAGTTTAAAATGTAAAATAGAAAATGTAATGTATATATCTAAAGTCAAATTAATCTGTAAAAACTGTTAGTCCTTTATGTACTAGATTTTTTAATAAATTTACAAGCCATTTACAAGATTGACGGTAAAAGTGGAATTTTACTGCATTGATTTAGTTTAAGGTGTCAGTTGAATCATAAAGGCAGAACGAGAGAGAGAGAGAGAGAGAGAGAGAGAGAGAGAGAGAGAGAGAGAGAGAGAGAGAGAGAGAGAGAGAGAGAGAGAGAGAGAGAATATACATCAGTGGGGAATCTTTCCAAAAACATAAAACCCTTTCTGTATAATTGTACAGAAGATGGGGGAAGCTAGAAAAGTTTAAATTGAAACAATTAGCAAAAAGTCGACTCGTGAAGCTAGCTACTGGCAGCGTTAATTTGTTGGAATGGCAACCATTCAAATCAAAGTGCGATCCCAATTAAATATTATTGTTTTAATTGGATTCAGGTTTCCCTGACTTGGGCTGCGATGTTTCTTTCAATTATTGCCCCCTTTTCACCTAGATTTCATTGATTATTGAGTACTTATAACAGCGGGCTATATAACAAGAAATCATTTTTTTGTTATAATCTTGGCTTCACTTGGATTCAATAATACATCTCTACATTCTGTCGATATCTTATATGATAACCATTATGTACAGATATTATCATTACATTCCAGTGCATTTAATTTAAAACAGTCGAAAGCATCATCGCCATCTCTTCTTAAATGATTCTCTCTCTCTCTCTCTCTCTCTCTCTCTCTCTCTCTCTCTCTCTCTCTCTCTCTCTCTCTCTCTCTCTCTCTCTCTCTCTCTCTCTCTCTCTCTCTCACACACACACACACAGTCATTCAGTCCTCATTTGTTTATCATTTCGTGTATTGTGTTTTGCGTACTTGAAAACGATGCAATTCTACTTAATAACCATCGGTGGGCGTCTATTATATAGCCTTGTAGATATTGTCAGCTTCATCTTAAGCTGTACATCTGATGTGTGTGGGTGTGTGCCAGTTTTGATTTTATTGAATAGACGGTGTAAACAACATAATCTTATACAATATACGTATGTGATGCGTGTACAGTCTACCTATACTGTTATAAGATTAAAAGGGAAGAAAATATCTACAACACGTACATAAACAAATCAATAGAATAGGCAATATAAAGTATACAAATCAGTCAGTCAATATACAAATTACTAGTACATCGAATACTCAATATACATGTATCTATCAATTTTCCAATACTCTGGATATTGATTAATCAATCGATCAGTCAAAATATCGACCAATCGGTCCAATTTATAGACAGATTAGTTGATACAATAAATCACTAATCAAAAAATCGTTCTAATAAAATTGAAAACCAAATATCATTTTCATACTGATTTGAAACTAAATTTATTATCAGAAAACGGAGTCTGCATGCATTTTTGGGGGTATTTTCCCGATTTTATTAGATCCGCCGAGTTGGTTTAAATTTTTACAGCTGCCGTATAATACGGCTCTCGTCTGTCGATACGTAAAGTACAGGGCTGATTTTATCATGTTTTATCAAACTTCCAATAGATACAAGCACCTGTTGCGTCCATCAGAATCTGTTTTATAAATAAAACTCCATCGTCATGGTTGAACTGACGATTGATATCTCTCTCTCTCTCTCTCTCTCTCTCTCTCTCTCTCTCTCTCTCTCTCTCTCTCTCTCTCTCTCTCTCTCTCTCTCTCTTATGAAGATATAAGCTGACATTCATTCCTGTACTATCTCAAGATAGTGATAGCTTGCATTCTGGAAGATTCATTTGCCTAGCTAAATACAAGTGTCTTTCTTACGTATATTTAACAGCAAATCATATGCCATATCGTAGTTCTAGAAGGTGTACCAAGCTGAAACAGAAAATTTAACCCAACCCTTAGACCCCACCCATTCAGATAGCGAAATATTTCATCTCTGTCACTGCAGTGACAACACAGAAAAACAATAAAGTGATCAAAATTTGCTATGGAAATACCCCTTAAACAATTTCCTCATTTTTTTTAACTGACAGATAAACGCCACATAAAATTCAGAATACTTCTAAGTCTTCAAGTAAATAAACTATCAGCTACTTTGGTTCTGAATGTCATTATAGTATTTACCTTCTCCCATGCATACTGCAAAGTAAATGTCCAACATAAATAAATAAATAATTCGCAGCATCTTTCTATCCTCTCCTTCCACTGGAACCCACAGAAGATAAACACAATTTTCCAATAAACACTTGTTGATGTTGATAATTTTTGGAGTTGCGTGCTTATATATTTTTTCGGCTTCTACTTGCAGACGTTATTTTCGCATCACGTGACTTTAGTGTGAGCGATGAAATATGCATGCTTTTTTCTCCCCTCTTCTCTATTTTAGCGCTGATCTTTACATAATCAGTGGGTTTATCTCAATAACACTTGTGGGGTTTTTAAGATATGGGGGAAACATTTTAAAGCAATGAATCTGAAGAATTTTGTACTGTGAATTTTCAGACAGCAATGTCCGGTTTAATTTTGAATCACATCAGCTTGCGGTTTTATCGCCGTTTTGGTTTATTGTCCGTTTCCGGAAATAGTTCTTGGGTGACAAAACTTTATTTTCTCATACAAGCCCCTAAATCCCGTCATGTCATGATAAGCATTCTCAGACAGTGTGACCATGCACAATGTATTCATTTGAGCCTATTGTGCACGATAAAAAATCGCCTTCAAATCCTGTTACATTTGATTCACAGGCACGTAGCATCGTTTTTGAAAGAGGGTAGGGGGCAGACTCATCCAAAAAATCTTGACAAGAAAAAAAAAAAGGAAAAAAGGTTAGTTAACAAAATCCTGAAAATCCTAATCCGTGTGTGTGGGGGGGGGGGGGAGGGGTGGTATACTTTAACTAAAATTTATTTTACATGGTCCCATAAAAGTGGGGGGGGGGGCACTTCATGTTAATTCAATTTTTTTTTATGTAAATTTAAGAAAAATCTTTGCTGCGCAATAAAAAGGGGGCAGCCCACCTGCCCCCTCCTCCTGATACTACAATAAAATGGGGAAAATTTATTCTGTGCATGAGCTAGCCTGGTTCCTGTGCGTAATGGGTAGCTCAGTAACCAGGCTAGCACATAAGTTTAAAGGCGCTGTAATATGTAACGTTGTCGGTAAACAGTACCGAAACAATGAATTCCTTTTAAAGAAATGATCGGCATGTGATATGAACTATCAGTATTATGAAATGTTAATGTTACGCCGAAACTACAACAGGCATCAAATAGCATAATTTGCAATGTTTTAATGTTTTCCGAATACACAGTGGTCTGTCCTCCATGAGTTTCACTTTGTATAACTTTTCCTAACTCTATAACCTTTATATTAATATATGTTTACCTCTGACCAATTTATATGTATATTTTAATGTTATTAAATGTTTAATGTTATTTTTGTCTTCATGTACCATGTGCTTGAAATGGTTTTGAGCGAATAAATGAACTTGAACTTGAACTTGGTAGCTTAACTTTACTTTAATAGTTGGCGAGGCTAGAGTACTTCCCAATGAAAATTTTTGAGCATTTAAGTATGATTGAATAATTATGTGACTGTATATAATATATGATTGAATAATTATGTCACTGTATAAAAGTTAAAATCTCAAGAACAATGCATCAAAGTGTGAAATTAATTTACACAAAGCTGTCACTGCATAGTTAAACAAACTAGTGCGAAGCGTACTGTGTGCGCAAATAGTAGAATTCGTCGAATTCCTGATACTATACATGCCATCTTCATTAATATAGATCATAATCATTTTAGAAGTATGAACCCTTTAAATTCTGAGATAAAATGTCAGGGCTATACATATACGTAATACAACGCACAAATTTAGTGGTTAAAAACAGGGGCCTTGAGTCGGTGGAATCTCTGATAATTTTAAGGCTTTCACGTTTTCGTTGGAAACACATGCATATGGTCAACGTATTGCAGTCCTTTTTTAAAGGACAGCAACTTGTTTATAGATATGTCCGCAAAATAATGTAACGTTCAATGAAAACAATAAATAAATAATTTGTCAAAATCCCTATAGTTCTTTGCATCGAACTTATTTCACTGGTAAAAAAAAACATATAATTGTAAAATGTGTATAGCCAAGAAACAAATACGTTGCATAAACAGGGTTTATACAACCCGGGGTAAACCCCCGTACAGTCTTGATTGGACCTGGATAACTAATAATATAAATAATATGTAATCTAATGACCGGTCCCAGATAACCAGGTAACGAATAATTAAATTACATGTTCCAAGTTTCTCCTTCTATCACATTTCATATGAATCATATGAATCGCATGAGAGAGAGAGAGAGAGAGAGAGAGAGAGAGAGAGAGAGAGAGAGAGAGAGAGAGAGAGAGAGAGAATCAATACATAGCGAAAATTCCAATAATTCCTTTTTCACACTAGCTCTAACTTTTTCCATCTACGCGGAAATATCAAGTTTACAGGAACGAAGAAAATACTACAGAATTTTGTAACGGGAATCTGACATCTTTTATCCTTTTGAAAATTCTCAGAACCCTTCAACCATTTTTTAATCATCTGGGTACTTAATTGTGCTTTAAAACATGAATTTATAGAGGGGTCTTCCACACACCTGAGAAAAGTTCTGAATACAAGCCCATTCTTCTAAGTTACTTAATGCTATATATGGATTTATAGCTTATTTTCGACTTGAACTTTAGCAATGTGAACTGTTTCACAATGCGGTAATACCGCCATGCTGTGACGCACTGTCTTAAAAAGTAGAAATCACGGTTTGGGGGGGGGGGGGGGGGGGGGTCATGGGTCCTTAAAGCAGAACAAGAGAAAAACTGTCAATATGACAGCAGACCGGGTTAAGATCGAGTATCCAAAATCCATCCATTCGTGGACCCTAAATTGATAAACAATACCTACAATTATATATTCAGAGAAAGGGGGTTCTCTTTCTGCAATATTTTGCATTAAAAAATAACGAAGTTCAACAGCTTTTATTTTTGGCATTAATTATCAAAAATCAAAATCCAAGTAATATGCACATCCCTGATATATGTACATGTACAATTGATCTACACTGATCTGCAAAACAAAAATATTTTATCCTGAAAACTGTAGGAAGATCGAGTTCCCGTACAATAGGGGTACCGGTACCCTATATGCCATATTCTGCCAAAACAATGTCTAAGTTCAACAGTTATGTGAATATGCACACTCTCTTGAAAACGTTATACGTACAAAAAAGGGTACCCTATGTGCAATATTATTTTTTAAATAAAAAGGGGGAGGCTTTAATTCGAGTGCGCATGACTGTGTGTCTTTCTTTTTTTTCGTGCACTCGTTGGTGCGAAGTTGCGTTTTTCTTTTGTATTGTGTTTTTTTTATTCTAAATCAACGAAAAAGAGATCCCTGTTGCCAAAATACAAAAATGTGTAAATTTGGCGCTTTCCCGGCAAATTCCAACTTTAAAAACTTTAAAAATTGAAAAACTTTGAGACGACCCCCAATGGAATCGGGATAGTAATGAATGATTTTCTTATCCTAAACTAACTAGTTTATATGATAAGATAAAACTTCGTGCAGGAAATGTCATCAAAATATCTAGGGTATAAAAAATAATACTCGATCTCGTTTGACCAAAATGAGTTTTAGATAAATTACATGTAGGTTTTTAAAAATATTTGACTGCATGAGGAATCATAGATGACGTCATCATCACTGGACTTTGACCTATATATAACCTTGATCTACGATTTTAAAATTTAAAGTGATTTAAAAAATGCATACTTGTAATGCATACTGATAACTATACATGTCCAAATCATATTCTTTACAGTAAAATTAAAACAGCTACATATTCTTTAATGATTTATGAAAGAGTAAATTTGAAACTCCATTTCGAGTGTAGATTTCGAAATGTTCAAAATAAGTGGTATCTCGATGCTTTCGGCCTTGGAAATGAATTAAGAGATTGGATTTTATTGTGGGGGGGGGGGTCAATAAAAAATATGCTTATGTGGTAGAGTCAGATATATGGCATTCCTACTAGCTCTGGCTAGTGGGTTAACCCTTTAGCTCGATCGGTAGTGCTGGACTGGGACTGGCGTGCCAGAAGACCCGGGTTCAAACCACCAGCATAGGTAATAAGTGTCTATGTTACACTTATATTTATATAAAGATTACCATAAATTGCATGCATCCTGTACTTGATAAAAAATATTTTAAAAAAATAATTTTAGATATGTTTCTTACTGGTTTAATCGTTGATCGCTGTTTGTGAGGGACAATTTGTGCGCAGCATTATTTGTCAGAGATAAATTGGAAAAGAATGAGCATCATGACTATGAGCCCTCAGTTTACTATATAAATGTTCCAAAGTAAATGTATATACATGTATATAAGCATTTCTAAACGATGACAAATATTTACAGATTTTGCGAAAAAAATTTAACGTGAATGCTTGTCTACCTATACCTTTCTCTCGTCAATAAAATGTTATAATTGATATTAACTAATTAGATTCTGTCTTGCACCAAATTCGAAAAATTCTTATATATATAAAGCTGGGTAATGTTGGCAGCAGTCGGTCAACGGAGTGACGCAGGTAATCTAAAAATGAAGGATGAAAAATTACTGACATCTAATTTCTTTCACATTGCACTTGTTCAAGAGTGAACATAATTGTTTTGAAATAGCATGACATTGGCAAGGTTTAATGATTAATTTTGAGGAAATTCGGAATTTGACATTGCAGAAATTAACAAAACTCTATAGGGGTTTTTACGTATTATGTAAACGAGTTGTCGTTCGTAGAACACAACTCCTCCTGTGAAAAATCGTGTGTATATATATATATATATATATATATATATATATATATATATATATATATATATATACCCCTTCCCCTTGCCATCAGAACCCCAGGGCTATCCTGGATCCACGCATCTACGTAACAAATAGAAAATATAAAATAGGAACAAGTTATAACTTTTATTTTTATACAGTTTACGATTATAGTAACTCACATTTACTTATTTCGTACGTATTCTCTCTTGAGTCCAGGGTGATAGGTAGATATTTTTCTAAATGATAGTAAATGTTGCCTGCTTAAGAAGAGAGAAAGAAAGAGAGGGAAAAGAGAGAGAGATATGTTTCAGTGTATTGGAAACATTAATGAGATGAAGAGGGAGGGGTGTGTGAAAAACCCAGGGAGTTCCTTATGTAGTACGCATTTAATTGATTGGTATGGAGGTTGGCCGTGAATGATGTGATCCACTTGATGTGTGACCTTGATTTATACACACGCAGTTATATTCATATAAAATAAAATCTCAGCCAATCTTGGCTAAGATTAACCTTGGTTTGTATGTATTTTGATTAACATTTTCCACGTTTATTTAGCGGAGGCAATCCTTTTTTCTTTTACAACTAATATGATGTAGATTTGTCAATTCTTTTAAAAAGGTACATGTATATTCTGAATTTTATTTCGTTTTTCGTCTAATTTTTGTCAAACATCTTTTAACAAATTTAATAGTTTATCTTTCAAAATTTCATTTGATTCGATGCCAATTTATTCATCCTGATCTATTCAAAGCCTATAATCCGGCATTTTCAATGCTA